>JAJOOR010002845.1:0-68321 GCA_036250505.1 Solanum acaule
AAAAAAAAAAAAAACACTTATGGCCTCCCAACAACAATGCCAAACATGCTCTAAGTTAGAGTAATACTCTATCAAAAATATAAATCAATAGTCAAAATGCGTCGAACAAAGTGAATTACAAGCCTATTTGGAAATTTGAATTCACTTATTTTAGGTGCTTTTTAAGTAAAAAATAATAATTATAAACAGTTTTGTCAACTTATTACTTATAGATTAATGCATACAATTCATATAATATAGAATTGCCTAATTAGTTAAAAGCCTCGAATTGAAATTTCGCTTTAGGCCCCCAATTACTTTGAACCACCCTGGTAAGAAGATAGAATATTCATTGATAAAATTAATATGGTGTTTAACTAATACAATGCATTCATGCCAATTAGCCAAGTTAATGAATCCATTAAAACAAGTCGTCACCCCCCCACCCCCCCCCCCCCCAACCCCCCCACAATTGTTGATTATATTATCAAACTTATAGTCAAGCTAATGAATCATTTAAGTAGAAAATCTCAAATAAAATTTTGACTAGTGGGCGTGATCACACCCTATATAAGAGTAACTTTGTTTCCATTCCAATATCATCTCTATAAGCAATTACCCAAATATTCCACATAGAAAAAAAAGTAAGAACCAAAAGGATGAAGTTCTCTTCAACTCTTGTCTTTGTGATTTTAGCCTTGTTGCTTACTACAACTTATGCAGAGCAATGTGGTCGACAAAGTGGTAAACGTAAGTGTCCCAACAAGCTGTGTTGCAGCAAGTTTGGTTGGTGTGGCACTAGTTGTGACTATTGTGGATCTGGCTGCCAGAGCAATTGTCGCAAAGGTTGTGCCACCGCCATGTTCGCCAATGAAACCGTCAACAATAGTGGCGAACACTTGGATAATGGTAACTTCAACTGATCGATGAACACATCCATATTGTTAAAAGCTTATTGTAACACACACTAGACGTTGTGTTGTAGGCTTATGTGTGATATGGTGTAACTTATGAAAAAATAAACTAATGCATGTAAAAGTGTGTAGTATGAATAAAAGTGATGAGGCACACTATGTGAACTTCACCACTTGAATGTATTGTGTAAGAGTAGCCTAGCTACTCATGATAATATTAATATAAATGTTATGTTAAATAATTGCATGGAGTACATATTGTTGGGGTTCAGCAAGGTGTGAATGGAAATAAGAATGAATGAGAAATTGAGAAATGCGGGGACCAATTTGGAGGGAAAATGAATAGTAATTTCTCTCATATCGTTAGAAGAAAGGAAAATGTTTGTCCTTATATTAGGAAACAATTCTTTTAGCTCTTAAAGGATCAAGTAAAGGATGCCCCTCGCACCGTTGTTGTCTGCAAAATTTATCTAATCAATCTCATTAATTAGTTTCTTTTTTCTCAATATTAATTCAGAATTGTTTTGAAAATTCGCGTAATGGTACAATTTGAAAGTTGCCCAGAACGGATTCGTTCTTTCTGAATAGACATTTCTTTTTCCAAAAGACACCACCGTTCAGCACAGACATGATTGTTCTCAACATGTATGTTCACACCTATAGATGACTATAAATTGTAACACCCCATAACTAGAAAGAGCTAGAAAGAAGTTAAAAAGTGGAAATAGTCATTTTTGGAAAGAATATAAAATCTGGAAAATTTTATTAGTATGTTAAGTTGGATTTTTGGTCAACTTCAAACGACCATAACTTCTAGCTTAGGATGAGTTATAGGTGTGTTTCCAGATATCATAAGAAAGATCTTGGAATAATCTTTCCAATGCCTCCGAGTTTGCGCGATTCCGAGTTCGTATGAGTGAGATGTATATGCCCATTCGAAGTTGGTATGTTCAAATAAGGAAAGTCCAATCTGAATTTTGAAAGGCTAGTGTGGTCTTTTCCTTAACCAATTAATTTAATTCGTTTTAGTGAATTAATTAAGGGTCAAAATTGAATTTGGTCAGTTTAGAAAATTGGAAATCTACTCTAGGACTTGGAGAAAGGAGAAAGAAGGAGAAAAGGCAAGATTCGTCAAGAACGTTCATGTTTGATTGTGGATTTCACCAAGGATTCAATCTTACGAGGTATGTGAGATCACATAGAGTTGGGTTAGTTCACCCACGCGCCAAACATGTTTATTTCAACGTATTTGCGTCCTAAAAAGACTGATAATTTGATGATCTTGAGTTGTATTCTTGAATAAGTTTCGTTCTTGAATTTGAGATGAGATTGAGGAGTTCTTGATAGTTCAATGATGATTATTAAAGTTGCTTTGAGTTAGATTTTGTGTATATGCCTTGGGTATCTGATTCTAAAGTGAATTTGAGAAAAGGAATCAGAATTAATCGATTTAAGATCAGAAAACGAGACCAAAAGTTTGTCAAGTTTTGCCTGAAGGGAAATTGGTGCGATGCGCCCCATAACGCCAGGAAGGTTGGGGAGGCGCGCCAGCAGTGCGCCATTTTGGAACCCCAGTAAGTTGGGGCTGGTGCGGCGCGCCATGGACACGCCCGAATCGTCGTTTTCTACCAGTTTTTCGTCGTTTAGCCCGTTTAAGTCCTCATCAAGTGTACTGTCACTTCCTATTGATTCTAACTATTCTAAATGACTTCTAAACATCTAGAAATCATCCAGAAACATGAATCATAACCTTGAATCCATAAATTCAAATTCAAGGAAAGTTAAGAGCCAAGTCTAGGAAGTTCTTAGAGTCCTTTCAAGAAGTCTTTTGCAAATGCTTTTAACTTTGTTTTAAGACTTAAAGTTCAAGTTGAGTAAAGAGTAAAGAGTAAAGGCTGAAGTTCATATTTTCAAAGAAGTATATGGGGACTATGTATTCCCAAAGAGTTTAAAATGTTTTCACATTTAAATAAGAACAGAAACTGAGATTTCCAAAGAGTCTTTGAGCTAGTTTTCAGAAAAGAGTTAATGCTTTCACAATTAAGCAAGAAGGGAAACTTTGATTTCCAAGATAGACTTTGAGCTAAGTTTTTGAGCTATTATCTCAAATCACAGAAAGAAGCATGTTTTTAGACATAAGAGCTAGTATCATATTTTGGGAGTAGTATTGAACACCGATATGGGGGAGAGTTCAGACAACTCACAACCCCCATAAACCATGTAGCAATCATGGGTAGAAAAGGGCCATACTTTATAGATGATTCCTTTAGTGCCTTTTAGCATAGACTAGTGGATCCACTTAGTAGTTCAGGTTCTATACCCTCGGCAAGGTATATGATGACCCTGACAATGTGAGGCAAAACGATGTATCATCACAATAGCTCTTACATGATGGTTGTCGGTTAGAGAAACTCCCACAGAAGTAATTGTATTCTTATATACACACTTATTGTATTTTTACATACATTTCAGAGTTATATGTATCTTTGCATACACACAGAGTTGACATCATGCTTTAAACAACTTTTCTTTATATTGCACTTGTTTTAAACTGCTTTATATTGAAATGAATTCAGTTATGTTGAGTTGAGTTGAGCCGGGTAAGTTCTTCAGTTCCTTTCAAGCTTATGTCTTGTTTTAGAATATCCCTCGTATACTCATACATTCAATGTACTGATGCCATTTGACCTGTATCTTTTTATGATGCAGACACAGGTAACCAGGATCAGCATCCAGTGCATCGTTGATTCTAGTTGAGCACGCAGAGTCAGTTGGTGAGCCTTCTTACTTTTCGGAGGATCCCTTTGGTTATGTTTTGCTTTATTGCTTGCTTATTTCAGTTGTTAGGATGATCGGGGGTCTTGTCCCAACATCCCTCAGAGTTTAGAGAATTCATAGACAAAGTTAGTTGATGCTACTTCATGAGTCTTTACTTTTCCTTTTAAGTTAAGTTGAGACATGATTTGCCATTTTGGCAGTGAATGTTATTTATTACATTCTTAGTTATTTATTGAGCAGTTTAGTGTACTATTTTTAAAAGTATTTATCTTGAGTAAAGTCTTCCACTGAGTAAGAAAACTAGGCCAAGGGTTCGCTTGGGGCCAACAATGGTTCTCGAGTGCCAGTCCTTCCCAGGGTGTAGGCTCGGGGTATGACAAACTTGGTATCAGAGCATAGAGTTCAAGAGTCCTAGGGAGTCGATGAAGCCGTGTCTGTAGAGTTCTAGTTATTGGTGTGAAGTGCGCCACATCTATAATTAGGAGGCTGCAACATTTAGGAACTATCTCACTTCTTTCACACTCATTTCGTGCGATAGAGTTCATCTCTATACAGTTTCTTTCTAACTCGTGTTTGCGCGTAACCGATTGTGAGTTGGGTTATTTTTTAGAGTGCTTTCATGGGGCGTTTCTTTCCACGTGAGCTAAGAGAAGCAAAGGTAAGAGAATTCCTCACTCTTAAGCATAAATCTATGAGTGTTCATGAGTATAGTCTGAAGTTTACCCAACTTTGCCATTATGCTCCGGGGATGGTCACGGATATGAGGAGTAGGATGAATCTGTTTATTGCTGGGTTGTCTCGTCTGTCAAGTAAGGAAGGTAAGGAAGCCATGCTAATAGGTGACATGGACATAGCAAGGCTGATGATCCATGTGCAACAAGTTGAAGAGGACAAGCTGAGGGATAGCGAAGAGTTTAATGATAAAAGGGCTAAGACATCAGGGAATGAGTCCGGGCAGAAGAAAGGTAATGCCAACCGGTCATCCTTACAACAGAAACAGAAGGGACCTGCTCCATTATCTGCTAGTGTACCTGCACCAAAGAACAAAAGTGAGTACAATAGTCAGAATTTCAGAGTCAAACCTGCCTATTCTCAGGGTAGTATAATGCAAGGGGGCAACAAGCCTCCTGCTTGCACTAACTGTGGTAGGAATCACTCAGGTACATGTCGTGAGGGCTCCACTGGTTGTTTCAAGTGTGGCCTGAATGGTCATTTCATGCGAGAATGTCCAAAGAACAAGCAGGGAAATGGTAATGGGGGGCAATAGAGCCCAATCTTCTTCAGTTGCTCCACCAGACAAGGCTGTACATAGAGGAGCTACTTTCGGTACTAGCGGAGGATCAAACTGCCTATATGCTATCACAAGTTGCCAAGAGCAAGATGATTCAACTGATGTTGTTATTGGTATGATCCAAGTCTTTAACTTTAATGTTTATGCTTTGCTAGACCCAAGAGCCAGTTTATCTTTTGTAACTCCGTATGTTGCGATGAATTTTAATGTTCTTCCTGAGAAACTTAGTGAGCCCTTCAGTGTTTCTACACTTGTTGGTGAGTCTATTCTAGCAGAAAGAGTCTATCGTGATTGTCCCGTTTTCGTCAATCACAAGAGTACCATAGGTGATTTAGTTGAGTTAGACATGGTAGATTTTGATGTCATTCTTGGTATGGACTGGCTTCATGCCTGTTATGCCTCAGTTGATTGTAGAACTCGAGTTGTCAAGTTCCAGTTTCCAAATGAGCCAGTCTTAGAGTGGAAAAGTAGTTGAGCATTGCCTAATGGTCGTTTCATTTCGTACCTTAAGGCAAAAAAGTTAGTTTCAAAGGGGTGTGTCTATCACTTAGTCCAAGTTAATGACTCTAGTGTTGAGATACCTCCTATTCAGTCAGTTGCAGTAGTAAAAAAGTTTCCAAAAGTCTTTCCAGATGATCTTCCCGGAGTCCTTCCTGAGTGAGAGATAAACTTCGATATAGACCTTCTTCCAAATACTCATCCTATATCTATTCCGCCATATAGAATGACTCCAGTAGAGTTGAAAGAGCTTAAAGAACAATTGAAAGATCTCCTTGATAAGGGATTTATTCGACCAAGTGTCTCACCTTGGGGCGCTCCAGTCTTGTTTATGAGGAAGAATGATGGTTCCTTAGGATGTGTATAGATTACCGTCAGTTAAACAAGGTTACCATCAAGAATAAGTATCCTCTTCCAATAGTTGATGATCTTTTTGATCAGCTTCAGGGTGCTACCCGTCTCTAAGATAGACCTCAGATCTGGCTACCATTAGTTAAGAGTAAGAGAATGTGATATTCCAAAGACAGCTTTCAGAACTCGTTATGGTCATTATGAGTTCATGGTTATGTTCTTTGGTTTGACCAATGCGCCCGCAACATTAATGGACCTTATGAATAGAGTATTTAAAACTTATTTAGATATGTTTGTTATCGTCTTCATTGATGACATACTAATCTATTCAAGGAATGAAGAAGATCATGCTAGTCATCTCAGAGTAGTTCTCCAGACTCTAAGAGATAGAGAGTTGTATGCTAAGTTCTCTAAGTGTGAGTTTTGGCTTGAGTCTGTGGCATTCTTAGGCCACATTGTGTCTGGAGAGGGAATTAAAGTTTATACTCAGAAAATTGAGGCAGTGCAAAATTGGCCTAGACCCACATATCCAACTGATATTAGGAGTTTTTTGGGTTTGGTTGGCTATTATAGAAAGTTCGTAGAGGGGTTCTCATCTATTTTATCCCTTTTGACCAAGTTGACTCAAAAGACAGTGAAATTTCAATGGTTTAAAGCTTGTGAGAAAGGCTTTCAGGAATTGAAAAAGAGGTTGACTACTACCCCAATATTGACATTACCAGAAGGTACACAAGGCTTTGTTGTCTATTGTGATGCGTCTAGAGTTGGTTTGGGTTGTGTGTTAATGCAAAATGACAAAGTTATAGCTTATGCCTCCAGACAGTTGAAAGTTCATGAGAAGAATTACCCAACCCATGATTTAGAGTTGGCTGCTGTAATGTTTGCTTTGAAAATATGGCGTCATTATTTGTATGGTGTTCATGTTGATGTATTCACTGATCACAAGAGTCTTCAATAGGTGTTCACTTAGAAAACGCTTAATCTCAGACAAATGAGGTGGTTGGAATTACTCAAGGATTATAACATGAGTATTCTTTACCACCCAGGTAAGACTAATGTTGTTGCTAATGCTTTAAGCAGATTGTCTATGGCTAGTACCACCCATGTTGAGGAAGAAAAGAGAGAATTAGAGAAAGATGTGCATAGACTTGCACGCTTGGGAGTACGACTAATGGATTCCATAGAAGAAGGAGTGGTGGTGATCATGAATGGGGCTGAATCATCCTTAGTGTCAGTGAAAGAAAAGCAAGGCCAAGATGCTATTTTGCTTGAATTGAAGGCAAATGTTCATAAGCAAAAAATATTAGCTTTTGAATAAGGGGGAGATGGCGTATTAAGGTATCAAGGTAAATTGTGTGTATCAAGGGTGGATGAACTCCAAGAGAGGATCATGGAGGAAGCTTATAGCTCTAGATATTCCATTCATCTGAGTTCCACAAAGATGTATCGCGACTTGAGAGAAGTTTATTGGTAGAGTAGTATGAAGAAGGGCATTGCAAAATTTATTGCTAAGTGTCCGAATTGCCAACAAGTTAAAGTAGAGCACCAAAGGCCCACTGGTATGGCTCAAAATATAGAACTTCCGGAATGGAAGTGGGAGATGATTAATATGGATTTCATCACAGGTTTACCAAGGTGTCGCATGCAACATGATTCTATTTGGGTGATTGTCGATAGAATGACAAAATCAGCCCACTTTTTACCGATAAAGACTACCCATTCAACAGAAGATTATGCCAAGTTGTATCTTCAAGAAGTGGTAAGACTTCATAGGGTTCAGATCTCCATTATTTCAGACAGAGGTGTGCAATTTACTGCACAGTTTTGGAAGTCATTCCAAAAAGGCTTGGGTTCAAAGGTGAACTTAAGTACTGCCTTTCATCCTCAGACAAATGGGGAAGCAGAGCGCATTATTCAGACCTTAGAAGATATGTTGAGGGTTTGTGTGATTGATTTCAAAGGTAATTAGGATGATCACCTACCCCTTATTGAGTTTGCTTACAACAATAGTTATCACTCTAGCATTAAAATGACTCCTTATGAAGCTCTTTATGAGAGAAGATGTAGATCTCCTATTGGATGGTTTGAAGTTGGTGAAGCAGGTTGATAAGACCAGATTTAGTTCATTAAGCTTTGGAGAAGGTGAAAGTGATTCAAGAGAGGTTGAAAATGGCACAGAGTCATCATAAATCCTACACCGATGTTAGGAGAAGGGAGTTAGAGTTTGAAGTAGATGATTGGGTATATTTGAAAGTTTCACCCATGAAAGGTGTTATGAGATATGGTAAGAATGAGAAGCTTAGTCCCTGGTATATTGGTCCTTATAGAATATAAAAAAGGGTAGGTAATGTAGCTTATGAGTTGGAGCTACCACAAGAGTTAGCCGTGGTTCATCCGGTTTTTCACATCTCCATGTTGAAGAAGTGCATGAGCGATCCTTCATTGACCATACCAACTGAAGATATTGGGATCAATGATAGCTTATCTTATGAAGAGATTCCGGTCCAGATTCTAGATCGCCAAGTTTGCAAGTTGAGGACTAAAGAAGTAGCAACAGTCAAAGTTCTTTGGAGGAACCAATTTGTTGAGGAAGCTACTTGGGAAGCTGAAGAAGATATGAAGAAGAGGTATCCACATCTCTTTGAAACCGGAGAAGTTCCAGACCAAGGTACTAATTCTCTTCTTCGTACTCTTTCATTTATAAGTTAGTATGTTGTATTTGCATTGCTTGTTGGGTGTTTGAGCTGAATGTTAGATGTTACACCCTTAGCCTACTAAAAGTAATCTCATTCGATGACGAATGTTCCCAAGGGGGAGATATTGTAACACCCCGTAAATAGAAAGAGCTAGAAAGAAGTTAAAAAGTAGAAAAAGTCATATTTGGAAAGAATATAAAATTTGGAAAATTTTATTAGTATGTTAAGTTGGATTTTTTGTCAATTTAAACGACCGTAACTTCTAGGTCAGGATGATTTATGTGTGTTTCCAGATATCGTAGGAAAGATCTTGGAATAATCTTTCCAACGCTGCCGAGTTTGCGTGATTCCGAGTTCGTATGAGTGAGATGTATATGCCCATTCGAAGTTGGGCTGTTCAAATAAGGAAAGTCCAATCCGGATTTTGAAAGGCTAGTTTGGTCTTTTCCTTAGCCAATTAACTTAATTCGTTTAAGTGAATTAATTAAGGGTCAAAATTGAATTTGGTCAGTTTAGAAAATTGGAAATCTACGCTAGGGCTTGGAGAAAGGAGAAAGAAGGAGAAAAGGCAAGATTCGTCAAGAACGTTCAAGTTTGATTGTGGATTTCGCCAATGATTTAATCCTACGAGGTATGTGAGATCACATAGCGTTGTGTTAGTTCACCCACGCGCCAAACATGTTTATTTCAACGTATTTGCGTCCTAAAAAGATTGATAATTTGATGATCTTGAATTGTATTCTTGTTTAAGTTTCGTTCTTGAATTTGGGATGAGATTGGGGAGTTCTTGAGAGTTCAATGTTGATTATTAGAGTTGCTTTGAGTTAGATTTTGTGTATATGCCTTGGTTATCTGATTCTAAAGTGAATTTGAGAAAAGAAATCAGAATTAATCAATTTAAGATCAGAAAACTAGAAGTTTGTCAAATTTTGCCTGAAGGGAGGCTGGTGCGACCCCCCCCCCCCCATAGCGCCAGGCAGGCGGGGGCGGCGCGCCAGCAGTGCGCCATTTTGGAATCCCAGTAAGTTGGGGCTGGCGCGGCGCGCCAGGGACGCGCCCGGATCGTCATTTTCCACCAATTTTTTGTCGTTTAGCCCGTTTAAGTCCTCCTCAAGTGTACTATCACTTCCTATTGATTCTAACTACTCTGAATGACTTCTAAACATCTAGAAATCATCCAGAAACATGAATCATAACCTTGAATTCATAAATTCAAATTCAAGGAAAGTTAAGAGCCAAGTCTAGGAAGTTCTTAGAGTCCTTTCTAGAAGTCTTTTGCAAATGCTTTTAACTTTGTTTTAAGACTTAAAGTTCAAGTTGAGTAAAGAGTAAAGAGTAAAGATTGAAGTTCATTTTTTCAAAGAAGTATATGGGGACTATGTATTCCCAAAGAGTTTAAAATGTTTTCACATTTAAATAAGAACGGAACTGAGATTTCCAAAGAGCCTTTGAGCTAGTTTTCAGAAAAGAGTTAATGCTTTCACAATTAAGCAAGAAGGGAAACTTTGATTTCCAAGACAGCCTTTGAGCTAAGTTTTGAGCAATTATCTCAAATCACAGAAAGAAGCATGTTTTTAAACATAAGAGCTAGTATCATATTTTGGGAGTAGTATTGAGCACCAATATGGGGGAGAGTTCAGACAACTCACAACCCCCATAAACCATGTAGCAATCATGGGTAGAAAATGGTCATACTTTATAGATTATTCCTTTAGTGCCTTTTAGCATAGACTAGTGGATCCACTTAGTAGTTCAGGTTCTATACCCTCGGCAAGGTATAGGACGGCCCTGGCAGCGTGAGGCAAAATGTTGTATCATCACAATAGCTCTTACACGATGGTTGTCGGTTAGAGAAACTCCCACAAAAGTAATTGTATTCTTATATACACACAATTATTGTATTTTTACATAAATTTCAGAGTTATATGTATCTTTGCATACACATAGAGTTGACATCATGCTTTAAACAACTTTTCTTTATATTGCACTTGTTTTAAACTGCTTTATATTGAAATGAGTTTAGTTATGTTGAGTTGAGTTGAGCCAGGTAAGTTCTTCAGTTTGTTTAAAGCTTATGTCTTGATTTATATATAATTCCCCTCGCAAACTCGTACATTCAATGTACTGATGCCATTTGACCTGTATCTTTTTATGATGCAGACACAGGTAACCAGGATCAACATCCAGTGCATCGTTGATTCTAGTTGAGCACGCTGAGTCAGTTGGTGAGCCTCCTTGCTTTTCGGATGACCCCTTTGGTTATGTTTTGTTTATTGCTTACTTATTTCAGTTATTAGGATGATCGGGGGTCTTGTTCCAACATTCCTCAGAGTTTAGAGGCTTCATAGACAGAGTTAGTTGATGTTAGTTCATGAGTCTTTACTTTTCCTTATCAGTTAAGTTGAGACTTGAGTTGCCATTTTGGCTGTGAATGTTATTTATTACATTCTCAGTTATTTATTGAGCAGTTTAGTGTACTATTTTTAAAAGTATTTATCTTGAGTAAAGTCTTCCGCTGAGTAAGAAAGCCAAACCAAGGGTTCTCTTGGGGCCAACAATGGTTCTCAAGTGCCAGTCCCGCCCAGGGTGTGGGCTCGGGGGGTGACATAAATAGAGAAGATTTCTCTCATTTTTCGATACTGAAAATTTTGTCTTCTGCATACATTTTCTTACAAATAAAATTGACGACCGACTGAGTCTGTGTGTGTGATCTCGTTGTTGATTTTTGAGTTCGTTGAAATTATCGAAATTTGAGGTATCACTACTTTAATTGTTAATGCGCCGTTTTATCTTAGGAAGGATTAATCTACAACCTCAGGTACTTGAGGAGATTGAATTTCTTAAGGATACCTAGTAAATTCTGTGAACTTGGATTGTTTTATATTTTGTCTTTCGATTTCATTTTTTCTATTTCTGTTTTACTACCCTGAATACATGAAATAACACATATACCATTGTTTTGTTTTGATGTTATATATATCATCAGTAGCTACACGTCAATATTTTAGGGGTTTAGGACTGACATGAAAGTTGATGTGTTTGAAGATCGTTTATAACTATTGATCATATAATACTGAGTTATTTATTAATTCTTGGTTTTAATTATTTGATCGTCTGAACAATCATCAAATACTACTAGCTATTTGTCGCTCATTAATAGAACTCTTGTGACTGAATTCTATTCTGGCCTACTTGCGTCATTTTTATTATTCTTCGTAGTAAGATTATTAGTATGATAAACTCCAAAATTGTTGGTTTCTTAAACAGTTAAAATCAAAATTTAAATTACACAGCCGATCCTACAAGTCTCTGTATATACGATATCTGGACTAAATCTTATATTACTTGTATGACCACGTGCAACATGTGCATTTGAGAGCAACATTTTCGTAAGTTGGAATTACTCATTTTACCATTTATAAATATGAAAGTCCCTAAATTGTATAAATAAGATACATTTGGGCCTTATTTCAAAAAAATGAAACAGGCTTAAACAATTTCCATAGTCTAAAATGAATTCTGAAATTTAACCAACTCTATTTCTGGAAATTATTATCAGTTTCTTTTTAACACTTACCTAAAAATTAGACTTATTAATTTGTCTTTAAGTTAAACATGAATTTTAAGAAAGAGAAGTATTAGTTTTAGGAAAATCTTTGATTATTCAAACTGATATACTCTAATCAACACATGAATATATTATTTTTTATTTGCAAAATATAGTTTTTAATTATAAACCATAACAATTTAGATGTGCACTTTTTTTTTGCTGAAATATTGTGATTTGAACTGATTTTTTTGAGAGTGGAGATTAATTGACTATTTTTTTTGATTTTCTATTTGCATTGATATTCGTATGTATCTCTTTATCATGATAAAATATTTTTTTTCCTCTCTCTTCACTTATCTCTATTTTTTTTTAAAAAAATCTCTTTCTTTTTTCAGTTTCACTCTCTTCAGTCATATCTTTCTCCTTCTTTCCACTATTTCTTTACACCATTTTCTTTTTTGAATTTTTTTTTCCAATTCAAATTTTGCCAATTGGTATTATCTGTGCTTTCGAGTCTCTCAGTATGGTCAGATATTGAATTTTTCTAAAGAGTGAGACTTACGTCCATTCACATTAGTTCGTCAAATTTATGTTACAAATCTTTTTAGCACCTTTAATCTTTTCTCAAAAACCTTCAATTAATGTGTTTTTTTTTTTACAGAAATTTATGTTCTCCTCAATCATTAAAAACATATTGAATTTTTTTGTAAAAATTAAAGCGATACGACATATAGGAGAAAACTTATATACCTTTTACATTCATTTTAAAATAATGAATTTAAATTCATTCTATCACTCATTCGTGTATACATCAGATTTATACATAAGTACTTATAAGAAATTATATTTACCTTTTACACTCACTTGAAAATAAAAATAAAAATCATTTCTGACTTCATTAGTGTCATTTTACATATCAAATTTATACATAAAAACTTATAATAAAAAAAATTAAGAGGGGTAGCCACCATTTTAATTATATACCAATATAATTCAAAAGAGATTTGCTTAAAGCAAGACTATATCGCAAATAACTAATAAGACAAGTATTTCAAATATTCACACAAAGCAAGACAGAATTATTAGTTGCTTAATGCAACTATAACTAAAAAATTACACCTATTCAAAGAGGTAATTCAGATTACTAGGCTAGGTAAAACACAAGAACTTTCTTAATTAAATAAATGCATTTTTCTTTGAAGCATAATGAATTTCTCATCTCAAGTGCGTTAACATTATCATAAACACACAAGTTGAATATATAGTTTGTGATGATTTAATTTGACTTGATTTCCTAGTAAAATTCAGTGCGATTTGGAGTAATTTTTCAACACTTACTTTGAAAAAAGTCGCGCTATTGTTAATATATAGGTACATATAATCGCCTGCCAAGAATGAAAAATTATCTCAACTTATCCATTAAATGAAGTCACCCTCTTATCATTTCTTAAAACATAATTTCTAGCTGATAACATAGTTATTTACCCAAAATTCTCCATTCTCCACTACATCTTTACACCTACTCCCATTATCGATTAAATGGAATATTATATTGGTATTTCTTACACTAAAATTAATTAGTTATGGATTAATTAACTTCATATTCTTGTAACAACATCATAATTTTAATAAATATTTAACGAGTAACTTGTTTTAACTATATCATTTTTTTCACCCCCTTTGTTCGTCAAATAAAAGTGTACCTTTAATTGGTTAAAAAAACTATTTATTGAGTAAATATAACTAATTGTGTTATTGGTAAAAAAAACTAACTATTGAGTAAATAAAATATAACTAACTGTTTTTATTGTGTTATTTTAAAGTCAAGCTGATGAAACGATCATTTAGGTAGAAAATCTCAAATAATCTAGTGAGCATAATAACACCCTATATTAACTTTGTTTCCATTCAAATATCATTAAGTTATAGAGAAACAAGTAACCAAAAGTATGAAATTTTCTTCAATTCTTGTCTTTATGATTTCAGGCTTGTTTCTAACTGCAACTTATGCAGAACAATGTGGCCGACAAAGTGGTAAACGTAAGTGTCCCAACAAGCTATGTTGCAGCAAGTTTGGTTGGTGTGGCACTAGTTGTGACTATTGTGGATCTGGCTGCCAAAACAACTGTCACAGAGGTTGTGCCACCACCATGTTCGCCAATGAAACCGTCAATAATAATGGCGTACATTTGGATGATGGTAACTTCAACTGATCGATAAACACTACCAGATTACCACCATATTATTAAAAGCTTATCATAGTATGACACACTAGATGTTGTGTCCTAGGCTTACGTGTGAGATGGTGTAACCTATGAAAGAATAAAGTAGTGGTTATCTTATGCATGTAAAAGTATGTAACATGAATAAAAGTGAAGCACACCATGTGAGCTTTACCGGTTGAATGTATTGTGTAAGAGTAGCTTAGCTACTCATGATAATATTAATATTAATGTTATGTTAAATAATTGCATGGAGTAGATATAACTGTAGAAATCTCACGTACAGTTTAGAGAAATCAAGGATTGTATTGATGATTATAATTGTTGAGTACATGCTCCTTATATAGGAGAGAATTGTAGAGTCCTAGGTTAGCTATACTTAGAGTCCTACTACAATACCTATTACTACTATAATAATAATGCAATTATAAATAATCTAATCCTAGTCGACTTCAGCTAGTACAAGAAGTAGCAGCCTAGTCGATATAAGCGATCTAAACCTAGAGTGACTCTAACTCCGTCGTACATGTTGATTGGACCAAGTTGTTCAACCCGTTCCATGTCTTAAGTTTCCTTTATCTTCAACACTTCCCCTCAAGCTAGAGAGTGGAGGAACAATTACTCCTGACTTGCTTCGAAAACCCAACAAAAACTTGTTTTGTCAATGCTTCGGTATGAATGTGATGTCAAGTCGTTGCTTGTGGTAGTACATCTGGATATTGATACAAGTAGTCCCACCAGTAAAAACACTTAAGAGTAGTATGATTATTTCTACCATAGATTTGACATGACTCATTACTGTTCGTCTCCTTATTTTCACTTGTAAAACTTTGATTGTTCGGAGAACTTGATCCATATTGACTGTTCTGAGAACCTGTTCCCTGTCCAGCAGGCTTGAAGCATCTTTCTCTAGAGTTGAAGTTGTTGTTTCCTCTTCTCCTGCCTCTTTGGGCAAAGAATATCATGTTATGGTTTTGTTGTGACACTTTTTTTTCATCTTCCCTTATATCAAAATCCATGAGAGCATTAACAAATTGATTAAGGGTATGGTGCCTTACCTAACATGACAGTCCCGAAGGTCTTGTATTTGATACCTAAAGCTCTAGAAAAATTGATTACTTTTCTATCTTCATCCACATATTTATGAATGGCTGCAAGGCCATCACATATGCCTTTGAACTCCTTGATGAATTCATCAATCTTTTTGGTTCCGTGCCAAACATTTTGTAGTATTGATGTTTAAGCTGAAACTCTTTATCTTTTGTTGCTTGAAGATAAGCTTCTTTCAAGCATTCCCATATCTCCTTGGCAGCTGAGTAGCCCACAATTAGGTATATTCTTTCTTCTGTCAAGGTACCTGAGATCCAACTTATTAGCAACACATTTTTCTCTTCATGTCAACAATGCTGCCACTATCTTTTGCAGCCTTCTCAACCGCTACAACTTTCCCAGCAGCCTATCCAGTAGAACAATTACTTTTAGTTGGTTCATTCTTTGTGATGAGATAAGTAAGTTAAATCACCTGAATCAATTGAGATATTTGTGTCCTCCATATGAGGTAGTTTGCTTACTTAAGTTTAATGGAACAAGCGGCAATGAGTTGGTGAAGTGATGAGGTCGACATAGTGTTGGTATAGGGGGCCATTGTAGTTGAACGTGTGTTTTGTTTTTTCTTTTTTTTAATCAATACTCGTAGAGCGGAAGAACTTTTAAGCTCTGATACCATGTAGATTTCTCACATCCAGGATTAGAGAAATCAATGATTGTATTGATGATTAAAATTATTGAGTACATGCTCCTTATATAGGGAGAGAATTGTAGAGTCATAAGTTAACTATACTTAGAGTCCTACTACAATACCTATTACTACTATAATAATAATGCAATTATAAATAATCTAATCCTAGCCATAATCTAATACTAGTCGACTTTAGCTAGTACAAGAAGTAGCAACCTAGTCGATATAAGTGACCTAAATCTAGAGTGACTCTAACTCCATCGTATACGTTGATTGGACCAGATTGTTCAACATGTTCTATTGTAACATCTCGCAAAATCGAATTAACTAGGAAGAAGTTACAAATTTGGAAATAGTCATTTTTTAGAAAGAATTGAAAATCTGGAAATTTGTTTAGATTAGGAAATGTGAGTTTTTGGTCAACTTCAAACGATCATAAATCCTAGCTCAGGATGAGTTAGGTGTACTTCCAGATATGGTTGGAAAACTCTTGGAATGATATTTCCAACGCCTCCGAGTTTGCACGATTCCGAGTTCTTGTGAGTGAGTTATGCCAGTTGAAAGTTGGGTTGTTCGAATAAGGTAAGTCCAATCTGGATTTTTAAAAGGGTATTTTGGTCTTCTCCATACCCAATTGGCTAAATTCGTTTTTAGTGAATTAATTAGGGTCTAAACTGATTTGGTTCATCTTACGCTTAAACAAAAGAGTTAGGGTTTTTGAGAGAAGAGAAAAGAAGAAAAGAAAAGAGGAGAAGAAGCAAGGATTTATCAAGATCGTCGGGATTAGCTTGTGGATTTCGTCGGGGGTGATCCCTACCAAGTATGTGAGATCACATAGCGTTAGGTTAGTTCACCCACGCGCCAAGCATGTTAAATTCAACGTATTTTCGTCTTAAAAAGATTGAGAATTTGATGTTCTTGATAGTTGTTCTTGAATATGAGTTGGGATTTAGGTGTTTCTTGATGATTAAGTGTTGTTTCCTTGAGTTGTTTGGGTTGGAGTTTGTGTATATGATTTGGGTACATGAATCTAAAGTGAATTTGGGAAAAATAATCGGATTAAAATGATTTAGGATCAGAAAATGAGATCAAAAGTTTGCCAGATTTTTACCTAAGGAACAGGTCGCGCGACGCGCCCCCATAGCACCATGAGGCCTAGGGCAGTGCGCCCAAAGTGAGCCTCAGTAAGTTGGGGCCTGGCGCGGTGCTCCCCAAAATCTCCCGGATCGGCATTTTTCACCCAGTTTTCGTCATTCAGTCCGTTTAGGTCCTTATAAAGTGTATTAACACTTCCTATTGATTTTAACTACTCTAAATGGCCTCTAAGCATCTATAAATCATCCAGAAACATGAATCATAACCTTGAATCCATAAATTCAAATTCAAGGAAAGTCATGAGCCAAGTAGTTTGAAGTTCATGTCTTCAAAAGAGTATATCGAGACTATGTATTCCCAAAGAGTAAAATGTTTTCACATTTAAACAAGAAAGGAAACCTTGATTTCCAAAAGAGCCTTTGAGCTAGTTTTCAACAAAAGAGTAAATGTTTTCACATTTGAGCAAGAAAAGAAACTGAGATTTCCAAGAGAGCGTTTAAGCTAAGTTTTGAGTAAATATCTCAAACCAAAGAAAGAGTTTTGTTTTTACAAACACATGAGCTAAGCATATTTTGGGAATAGTATTGAGCACCGATATGGGGATGCGAGTTCATATTAACTCAAGTCTCCATAAACCATGTATCCATCATGGGTAGAAAAAGGGTCATACTTTTTAGATGAATCCTTTTCACATAGATTAGTGGATCCACTAAGTCAGTTAGGTCCTATATATTTGGCAGGGTATAGGACAGCCTTGACAGCGTGAGGTAAAGTGCTGTATCACCACTTAAACTTATAGTGGTGGTTGTCGGTTAGAGAAACTCCCACAACAGTAATTGCATGGTTCCTCAAGGGGTTCTGCTTAGTATGAATGGGGGTATGGGACTTCATTCATGCATTGCACATGTAGACTTTGAGAGGAAGCATGGTATGTCTTTTAAGATATTATGGTTTTGAGTTGACATCATGTTTTAAACAGTTTTCCTTTTTCTTTATATTGCACTTGTTTTAAATTGCTTTATATTAAAATGAGTTCAGTTAAGTATTCATGAGTTGAGAAGAGCCAAAGTAAGTGTTTCTTTCAGAATCCTTTCAAGCCTATATCTGTTTTAGCATTCCAACTCGCATACTTGTACATTCAATGTACTGATGCTAGTTGGCCTGCATCGTATTAGGAGTATTTCTTGATATGGTTGGAAATCCCTTGGGAAGATCTTTCCAACGCCGCCGAGTTTGCACGATTTCGACATCGTATAAGTGAGATATGCCTTTCGGAAGTTGGGTTGTTGGATTGAGGAAAGTCCCAATCAGGATTTAGGGAAGGGCAAAGTAGTCTTTTCTCTAATTAATTTCCTAATTCATTTTGAGGGATTTTTTGGGGTAAAAACATGACTTAGTCAGTTTGGAGAATTGAGAAATACGCTTAGGGCGTGGAGAAGAGAGAAAAGAAGAAAGAAAGGGAGAAAAACCAAGATTTCGCCAAGAACGTCAAGCTTTTGGAGTGGAATTCATCGGGGCGATCCCTATTAAGGTATGTGAGATCTTTTCGTGTTGGGTTAGTTCACCCACACTCCCATCTTATTTCTATTCATAGAATGGTTGTTGATTGAATGAAAAGTTAAGGAGTTCTTGAAGAACTTTGTGAAATTCGTTAAGTTCTTATTAGTTGAGTTGTTGATGCTTGGGGGTTGAGTTGATTCATGTTTCCGGGCTGTTTTTTGAGTTAGATTGGTTTTGTATTGAAGGTACGATTGATCCTAAATGTTTGGGGAAATAACTAGGGAAGATTGGAGGGCTTAGAGATGAAAAACGGAGAAGAAAAATTGTCAAAAACCTAGGGAAGGGGGTGGGGCATCGCGCCAACCAGCGCACCCCAAAAGGGGCTCTAAAGTTCACCCCTTGGGGCGACGCGCCAGCCAGCACTCCCCAGTAGGTCCTCTGAAGTTTGAGGACGCCAATTCTCCCCATTCGTTCCCCACCCTTTTAGTACTTGTTCCTTAGCAATGTACCTATGTTTTCTAGTTGATTTCAACACTCTAAGATACATTTAAACATCATGAAATCATCCATAAACATGAGATCATGAGCCTTGAATCCATAATCCAATTCAAGGAAAGTTAAGTTCAAAGTCAAAGAAGTTAAGAGTCAAGTCTAGAAGTTAAGAAGCAAGTCAAAGCAAAGTTTCTTAGAGTTTTTCAAGAGTCTTTATTAAACGTTTAAACTTTGTTTTAAGGCTCAAGTTTCAAGTAAAGTAAAGAGTAAAAAGTTGAGTTCATTTTGCAAAAGTTATTAGGGAACTAAGTATTCCCAAAGAAGTTTATAAATGTTTTCACATTTGAGCAAGAAAGGAACTATGATTTCCAAAAGAGCCTTTAGGCTAGTTTTCAGTAAAGGGAGCATCGATTCCAAGAGAGCCTTTGGGCTAAACTTTGAGCAATTATTTCAAACTAAAGAAAGATGTGTTTAAAACACATATAAGCTAAAGTATATTTTGGGAGTAGTATTGAGCATCGAATTGGGGACGCGAGTTCATATTAACTCAACTCTCCATAAGAACCATGTAGCCAACATGGGATTCAACGGGTCATACTTTTTAGATTATCACGTAAGTTAAGATAGTGAATCCACTAAGTTAAGTAAGGTCCTATATCACGACAAGGTATAGGATGGTCCTTGGGCAACGTGAGGTAAATCGTTGTATCATCAGTAGGGCTCATAGTGGTGGTTGTCGGTTAAAGAATCTCCCACTAAAGTTATATTACTTTTATATATAAGTAAAGTTGAGTTTGTTATTACTGTATCTTTAATGAACTAAGTTGTCTACACTGTTTTACAAGCTTTATATACATTGTATGTGTTTTATTGCTTTACATTGAGTTCAGTTATTCATGAGTTGAACAGAGCCAGGGTAAGTGTTCCTTTGTACTCCTTTCAAGCTTAAGTTGTTGTTTAGCATTCCAACTCGCATACTCGTACATTCAATGTACTGATGCCAGTTGGCCTGCATCTTATTATGATGCAGACGCAGGTAATCAGGATCAGCATCCAGCGCGCCGTTGATCTAGTCGAGCACTCCAGAGTCAGTGGTGAGCCTTATTGCATTCCGGAGGACTCTTTTATTCACTTTCCTAGTTTTTCTTTATTAGGATGTTGTGGGGTCTGTCCCAATATCCATCTCAGTATTATAGAGGCTTCATAGACAGTCACAGTAGTTGAGTCTCTCATCTATGTATTTACATATATTCTATTTGAGACATAAGTTGCCATTTTGGCCAGATTTTATCATTTAAGTTGTTTTATGAACTTATATTGTGTTGAGTTAAGTCTTCCGCTGAGTTAAGTAGCCAGGCTAATGGTTCGCTTGGGGCAAACAATGGTCTTCGAGTGCCAGCTACTTCCAGGGTGTAGAATCTGGGAGTGATATATGGACCTAGCAAGGCTTATAATCCATGTAGAACAAGTTGAAGAGGATAAGCTGAAGGATAGAGAAAAGTCTACGAATAAGAGAGCTAAGACATCAGGAAATAAGTTCGGGCAGCAAAAGAGTAATGCCAACTGGTCGTCTTTCCAATAGAAATAGAAGGTACCTGCTCCATCATCTACAAGTGCACCTACACCTAAGAACAAAAGTGAGTACAATAGTTGTAATTTCGTAGCTAAGCCTGCACAGTCTCAAGGTAGGGTGGCACAGGGAGGTGACTGGGCTCCTGCATGTGCTAGGTGTGGTAGAATCCACCCAGGCAACTGTCGTGATGGCCAATCAGGTTGTTTCAAGTGTGGCCAAGAGGGTCACTTCAAGAAAGAGTGCCCTATGAAATGGAATGTAGTGGAAATCAGGGCCATAGAGCTCAATCTTCATCAGTTGCTCCACCAGACAGGGCTGCACCTAGAGGAGCTACTTCCGATATTGGCGGAGGAGCAAACTGTCTTTATGTAATCAATAGTCGCCAAGAGCAAGAGGATTCACCAGATGTTGTCACCAGTATGAACCAAGTCTTTACTTTTGATGTTTATGCTTTGCTAGACCCAGGAGCAAGTTTATCTTTTGTAACCCCTTATGTTGCAAATAAGTTTGATGTTCTTCCTGAGAAACTTAGTGAACCATTCAATGTTTCTACACCTGTTGGTGATTCTATTCTAGCCGAAAGATTTTATCGTGATTGTCCCATTTCTATCAGTCAAAAGAGCACCATGGCTGATTTAGTTGAGTTAGACATGGTAGTTATTGATGTCATTCTAGGTATGGACTAGCTCAATGCCTGTTATGCATCAATAGTTGTAGAACTTGAGTTGTCAAGTTTCAGATTCCTAATGAGCCAGTTATAAAGTGGAGTAGTAGTTCAACAGTGCCTAATGGTCATTTCATTTCGTACTTTAAGGCAAGAAAGTTAGTTTCTAAGGGGTGTGTCTATCACTTAGTCCGAGTTAATGACTTTAGTATTGAGATACCTCATATTCAGTAAATTCTTATAGTAAGAGAGTTTTTAGAAGTCTTTCCTGATGATTTACCCGGAGTTCATCCTAAGAGAGAAATAGACTTTAGTATAGACATCATTCCAGATACTCGTCCTATCTCTATCCCGCCATATAGAATGGCACTTGCAGAGTTGAAAGAGTAGTCGAAAGTTCATGAGAAGAACTACCCAACCCATGATCTAGAGTTGGCTGCCGTAGTTTTTCTTTGAGAATATGACGCCATTATCTTTATGGTGATCTTGTGGATGTGTTCACTGATCCCAAGAGCCTTCGGTGTGTGTTTAGTCAGAAAGAGCTTAATCTCAGACAGAGGAGGTGGTTAGAACTACTCAAGGAAGTATGACATGAGTATTCTTTATCATCTAGGCAAGGCTAATGTTGTTGCTTATTCCCTAAGAAGGTTGTCTATGGATAATATAGCCCATCTTGAGGAAAAAAGAGAGAGTTAGCAAAAGATGTGCACAAACTTTCATGCTTAGGAATTCGCTTAATAGATTCCATAGAAGGAGGAGTAGTGGTGATGAATGGGGCGGAATCATCATTAGAGTCAGAAATAAAAGGCAAGCAAGACCAAGACCCTATTTTGCTTGAATTGAAGGCAAGTGTTCAAAAGCAAAAAGAAATGGCTTTTGAACAAGAGGGATATGATGTGTTGAGGTATCAAGGCAGATTGTGTGTACCAAAGGTGGATGAATTCCAAGAGAGGATCATGGAGGAAGCTCTTAGCTCCAGATATTCTGTCCATATGGGTTCCATAAAGATGTATCACGACTTGAGAGAAGTCTATTAGTGGAGTGGTATGAAGAAGGGCATTGTAGAGTTTGTTGATAGGTGCCCAAATTGCCAACAAGTTAAAGTAGAGAACCAAAGTCATGGTAGTATGGATAAGAATATAGGACTTTCGGAATGGAGAAGATACAGATATCCTATTGGATGGGTTGAAATTGGTGAAGCTAGATTGATAGGACCAAATTTAGTTCATCAAGCTATGAAAAAGGTGAATGTGATTCAAGAGAGATTGAAAATGGCGCTGAGTCGTCAGAAATCCTACACTAATGTTAGGAGAAGGGAGTTAAGAGTTTGAAGTAGAGGGTTGAGTATACTTGAAAGTTTCACCCATGAAGGGTGCCATGAGATTTGGTAAGAAGGGGAAGCTTAGTCCCAGATATATTGGCCCTTACAGAATATCGAAAGGGTTAGGTAATGTAGCTTATGAGTTGGAGCTACCACAAGAGTTAGCAACAGTTCATCCGGTAATTCATGTCTCCACGTTAAAGAAGTGCATGATATTTCCAAGAGACCTTTAAAGCTAAGTTTTGAGTAAATATCTCAAACCAAAGAAAAAGTTTTGTTTTTACAAACACATGAGCTAAGCATATTTTGGGAGTACTATTCAAAATCCTTTCAAGCCTATATCTGTTTTAGCATTCCCACTCGCATACGCGTACATTCAATGTACTAATGCCTGTTGGCCTGCATCGTATTATAATGCAGACACATGTAACTAGGATCGGCATCCAGCGCATCGTTGATCTAGTGAGCAGTCCGAGACTATTGGTGAGCCTCTTTGCATTTCGGAGGATCTCTTTTGTTTACTTCCAGTATTAGATAGTTCATTAGGATGTCGTGGGCCTGTCCCGACATCCATCTCAGTTATTAGAGGCTTCATAGATAGACAGTCAGTTAGTCATTTGTCTTTACTTTGTTATTGACTTATGTTCAGAGTTGAGTTGCCATTTTTAGCTAAGTTAAATGTTTAGTTTTAAAACATTATGAGTTCAGTTTGAGCAGTTCAATTTATTCTTTTAAAGTACATTTATAGTGTTTGATCATTATAAATATGCATATAGTCTTCCGCTGAGTAAATAAGCCAGACCAAGGGTTCGCTTGGGGCCAGCAATGGTCTTCAAGTTCCGGCCATGTCCAAAGTGTAGGCTCGGGGGGTGACATCTATGTCTTCAGTTTCCTTTATCTTTAGCAATAACACTGTTTAGTTTTGATGTTATGTATGCATGTTAACGCATGTGTTTTTTTAAATAATTGCACGCGCGTCGTGTGGTGCTGCGCTCCAAGTCTCTTGCCACGACAATTTGATTGCATGGGTCGATGTTGTGAAATCTAGATTTTAAGTGTGGTTTTGACTTTTGTCCCAGATCAACAATGGAAGGCGATTATTGGTGTTAACAGATAAAAAATATACGACGAAAGAAGAAAATGAGTGTTATTTTATTAAGTAGAAAGAAGAGATGCTTAAAATACTAGGAAATCCTAATAGATTTGTAGAATAAGTGTAATAACTCAAAACACAAAATTCTTATTAACTAGGAACTAAGTTTACTAAAAGTTGCATGCCTAAAGACTAGGAAACTCACAGTTGAAAACTTAAAATAGAAAATATCTATCTTCTGAAAAAAAAAAACACATCAACAACAATGTTATAATGCCAATTGAACATTATGTAACATCTCATGAGGTAGATTTTAACACTCCTTGCATCTGTAATGACCCTAAAGGTCAGTTTTGGAAATTTATGAAAAATTACCATTTCACTCCTTTCAATAAATAGTTGCCTTGAGTCATATTGGATCAGTTTATGAGACTAGTTTTGTAACGGGATCGAAAATTTATGATTTTTGGAAGTTTTAGAGTTTTGGAGACTCTTAAGTTGATATAAGTGACTTTAGTCAACATATGGAGATCAGTACGTTCCATTTGCTATGGAATACGGAATTTGATGTAGGAGTGTTGTCAATTTTAGTTTCAATGTCCTCATATGGATTTGAGCCATTGAGTTGGAAGTCAGGGCAGACTCAACAACATTGGGGGCCTAAAGCGAAACTTAAGAGATGGGTTCTAATATTTTATTTTTTTAATCATATATACTTTTATTTAGAATCTACTTTTCTAGCTATTTTTGATGCGAAGTCATTCGATCTCTCTTAAGACATTGTTGATCGTAAAGAAGATTTAATCAACTTTAATTTTGAAAAAACTTCTTTCGACTGAGGCAACGGTTACAGGAACTGTTAACATTATTATATAAGCAATATGTGTATTTGGAAAAAAATCAAGTCTTTTTATTTGATAGAGTATTTTCATAGATCATTATCTTCTACTTGTATTATTTCCTTAACACTTTTAATTCAAAAAATAAATCTTAATCATCAATATCAGAATAACTATTACGTGTTATAGAAAGTTGAAGACTAAGATTTTTTTTTAAAAATTCTCTTCATCTAGTGATCTCAATATTTTACTACTGAATAAGAAATCTAAAATATTTTCATATGCTTCAATTGGTTCAAATCTATTTTGAAGTTAAAAAATAGTTTGTTCTACTCTACATCTATAAAGCAATCAACTTGAAAAGATTCTTCAAGTGACGTTATTATTTCGCTATTCATATTTTCATCAAATTGTTTCTTACGAAATTCAGGTTTATTTTCATCTCATATGCAATTTCTTTAGTAGAAATCATGACACTCATAATATATATAATTTTTTTAAAAAATAACATATATAAGTAATTGTTTTTTAAAAATGGCCCCCCCAAAATATAAGGGGCCCTAAGCGATGACTTTAGTGGTCTAGGGGTTAAGACGACCCTGTTGGAAATTTAAGTGAATTTAGGCCAAGAGTTGACTTTAGTCAACTTTCAGAGTTCGAATTGAATTTTCGATGATTCTGTTGGATTCAGGAGGTGATTTTTAGGCCTAGGTAAGGTCATGGTTCAATTTACGTAGGTTCTGAGGGTAATTTGGTCTTTTTGGGTAAAAGTTAGTATATCATGACTTTGGTGATTACCGGGTTAAGAAGACCTCAAATTTATGTTTTGATGATTCTATTGAGTCCAGAACATCAAACTTAGTTGGGTTGCATATCTGGTTTGTGTGCACAGGATTCCGAACTAATCCCGAGAGTCCATTTGCAGAATATTGTGCCTTAGTGTGTTGTTGGTTTCTAGTGCCTGAATGCAAGGTGCATCGCGATCGCATAGTGGTGTTATGCATCGCAATCACATGAGACCTGTCGCGATTGCATAGGTGCAAGTCCTTAGGTATCACAATCGTCGTGTATGCTATGTCGGATCACGTTAGTCAATTAATGAGTTGATTGTTTTCCCTTTTGTGATCGCATGGAGGATGTCGCGATTGCATAGAGTATTTTGACCTTGATCTTTTATTCCAAAATCGTGAATTCTTCCCTATTTCTCCATTGTTGAATCCCAAGAGCCCAGTGTAGGCAACTTCAAATAGATTTTTCGCGATTAAACTTTTGGGAAAGCGATTTTGAATCTAATCCTTCATTACCCATTTATTATTTCATTAATTTGACATTAAATCCTTATTTTTGAAGTCAAACTTTGAGGAATCTTTAGTGAAAATGGTGTTTTAAGGAAATTGGAATGGTGGAGATCAATTCTTGCTTGTATGCTCGTTGGTTCTCCTACTATGCGTTGGGAGCAATTTACTGAGATGTTCCTTGAGAGGTTTGTGCCCTATAGCCTTTAGATCAGAGCAAAGATGAGTTCGATAGGTTGGAGCAAGGTTCCTTATTAGTTTCTGAGTATGAGGCTCATTTACATGAGTTGTCTCGTTAAGCCATTTCGAGTATCCCTACAGAGTTTGAGCGGATCCGTAAGTTGGTAAAGGGGTTCACCAGTTATCTTTAGGAGGCCATAGCCTCTCTTATGTTCAAACGAAATTGCATTATTAGATTTTTTTTAGTAATTCTCTGAATAGGTAATATCAAATTTGAAACTTAATTTGTGTTTCTCCTTTTTATTACATTAATTTTTATAATGTTTATCAAGTAGTGATATTAATTATTTGAAAATATAATTTAATCTTTCAAGTACACTACTTAAACTTAAATGTTGGGTAAAATTTTGACTAGTGGGCATGATCACACCCTATATATAAGAGTAAATCTGCTTTCATTCCAATATTATCTATAAGCAATTATCCAATATTCCATCTAGAGAAAAAAAGTAAGAACCAAAAGGATGAAATTTTCTTCAGCTCTTGTTTTTGTGATTTTAGGCTTGTTGCTAACTACAACTTATGCACAACAATGTGGTCAACAAAATGGCAAGCGTAAGTGTCCCAACAAGGCGTGTTGCAGTAAGTTTGGGTGGTGTGGCAATAGTTATAACTACTGCGGATCTGGCTGCCAAAGTAACTGTCATGCTAGAGGTTGTATCACCACAATGTTCGCCAATGAAACCATCAACAATAGTGGCGAACACTCTGATGAAGGTAACTTCAACTGATCGATGAGCACTTCATGATTACGGCCATATTATTAAAAGCTTATAGTATAACACACAAGATGTTGTGTCCTAGGATTACATGTGATATGGTGTAACCTATGAAAAGAATAAAGTAGTGGTTATCTTATGCATGTAAAAGTATGTAACATGAATAAAAGTGAAGCACACCATGTGAGAAATAATTGTATGGAGTAGGTTGAATACAAAAATTTAAATGCAATTGGATATTGCATGATAACCATGGAGATCTAGGCATTGGAGTAGGTTGAATAGACACGTGAACAATTTGGGAGATATCATAAGATAATATCAACTTACAACTAGGAATTCAAGAACATCAATATGTGTGACGATTGGATAGCTCAATTGGAATGTTAGTTGCCATGGTCTTATAGATCTCTCTCCCATCTGATTAAATTCTACTCTTGCCTACTTGCGTCATTTTTACTAATTTTTGTAATTAAATCATTGATATAATTAACTCTGAAATGTTGATTTCTCAAATAGTTAAAATCAAAATTCAAATTAGATACAATTCTCTGTATATACGATAACTGGATAAGTTGAAATTACTCATTTTTACAATTTAAAGGCGGAAGGCCCTAAATTGTATAAATGAGGTACATTTGGGGCTTATTTGAAAAAATGAAACAGTCTTAATCAATTTCCAAAGTCCAAAATGAAATTTGAAATATAATGTAAGTATTTTATTTTATGTATATTAACTTGTGAACTCCAACAAAATTGAATACAAGAAAGAGCCAAATCAAAATTGACGCTAAATTTCAAATCGGAAGTTGTTGGGTTAAATTTCAAGGAATAAAATCAGGTATGAAATTCCGAACTCGTTAAAGATGATGAATGACATTGGGACTAATATTATGTTGTAGCCTTAGATTTGAAATTCCAAATTGAGAGAATAATCTAACTCCCAAAGCTTTTAAACAATCAAGCAAACTTGTTGCCCTTAAGGTGTTTGCTCAATTGTCTAAAGACATAATACATAAATGTGCCCTTTAACTTGACCTCATTTAACATTTACATCTTTCAACTTTGGGTGTATACATGAGTTCTATGTGACATAATACACATAGGACACCATGTAGGACACAAATTGTCATGTAGCATGTCACGTAGGACGTGTGTGTCTATTTGTTCATTTTTATACAATTTTAAGTATCTACTTATGCATACTCAAAGTTGAATGACAGAAATGTAAAATGAGACCAAGTTAAAGGGCCTAATTATGTATTATGTCTTGCCTAAATGAGTCTCTCAAATCTTATATGGTGCCAGTATGGACCGAAATTCCGTTATTCAATATTGAGAGTTCTATGTTTTACATTGTTAAAGTTAAAAAGATGGAAAAAGTAGCGGTATTAGGCCAAAACCACTTTACAAATTCAAGACCAAAGAGGTATACATGCCTATCAATTCTCTATGTTATGAAAGACATAATGCTATAACTTATTTGAAGGTAACTATTATTGCAAATGTTTGTTACAATGAGATGATTTGGAAGAAAAGTTTCTAATAAGATCTTCCTCAGCATGCAAGAAGTTGAATCTTGAACATCTCTAACCTTCCCACAACGTCTTTCATGTCAATCCTTCCTGTAGGAGATTCAACACAACAATCTATTGCCACTTTCATGATGGATACCATACAATCTAGCTTTTTCATTAAGTGATTATCATGTGGCTATATTAAGTTGGCATCGACAATTTCCATTGCTGCTCGTGGGAGTGAATTTCTCACCCATTGCTTCAAGCTAAACTCTCCATTGAACGTTTCATCATTAGGCTTTGTCCTAGTAAATGTTTCCATCAACATGATCCCGTAACTATAAACATCACATTTTATTGACACCAATCCCTCTAGTCCATACTCTGCAATCAATCAATTTTGAAATTCAACATTTACTAGTGGAAAAAAAGGAAAGAGAAATAATCAAAAGCAATTGATTAAGAGATCACGTACCTGGTGCAATATAACCAAACGTTGCTAATGTTTTAGTGTATTAAGAACTCTCATCTTCAGAAAGCAGCTTTGAAATGCCAAGGTCACTTAGGTGGGCAACCATGTCCTCATCCAACAAGACGTTACTAGGCTTCAAATCACAATGAACCACGGGTAATGAGCAGCCATTGTGGAGATATTCCAATGCACATGCCACATCTATCATTATACTTAGCCTATGCTTGATGTCTAAGAAGTAGTTGTGTGAATACAACCACTTATCGAGGCTCCCATTAGGCATGTACTCGAGTATTAAAGCCTTAAATTCAAGGTTGGAACAACTGGTGATGACTTTGGTGAGATTCCTATGACGAAGGTTGTGCAAAACTTGACATTCTGTATCAAAACTCCTAAATGCCACTTCCAATTGTGTGTTGAACACTTTAGCTGCAATGAAAGTCCCATCTCCGAGGATGCCTTTGTAAACAGAGCCGAAACTCCCAGAACCAATTAAATTGATCTCACTGAGTGAATCAGTTGCTTGAAGCAGTTCATAGTATGAAATTCTTCCTTTTGTTGAGACGACAAAGGATGAATCAACTGCTTGCTGAGGATCAATTCTTTTACCTCTTGTATACCTTATCCATAAAAGGGCAAAGGCGATGAAGACTAATGCAAGTGCACCCGGTAGAACAAGAATAAACACTTTTTTCCTCTTGGATTTATGCTTTGATGTGCTACTGTGGCATGGGGGGACACAAAATCTTGGATATCCACACAATGCTTCCTTAGACATGAAAGACTCACCGAAGAGGTTCTTGAAAGGACCACTCGAAGGGATTTAGAAGCTTCTCCAAAGACTTGGGAATCAATCCTGAAACATTGTTATGAGAAAGATCTAGAAATTCCAAAGCTGAAATGCTGCTCATCGACCCAGGAATTGATCCTTGCAATTTGTTGTCTCTCAAAGAAAAAGTATATAAGATTTTGCAAGCTACCAATTTCTTTAGGAATTCCATTTGAGAGTGTATTTATTGATAGATCCATATATATCGCAGCCTTTAGATTTCTAATTTCCAGAGGTATAGAGCCACCCAAGTTGTTTGAGGATAAGTCTAGCTTCAAGAGGTTTCCTAAACAATTTGGAAGAGATCCTGAAAGTTGATTCAGAGTCAAGTTTAAATAACCCAAGTTCTGTAATTTGCATAGATTATCTCCAATATATCCATAAAGTTTGTTGACACTCAACTTCAAGCTCTATAGGAATCTCAAGTTGCTGATTGTTGTTGGAATCGGTCCAGTGAAGCCGTTTCTAGAAAGATCGAGCTCTTATAATCTGCTTAAGTTCCCAATTCTTTTTGGAATTTCCCTCTTAATTTTGCAATCAGTAGCTCTAAACCTTAGAAGAGAAGTACTGGAAAGGTTCCCTACGGAGTCTGGAAGCACACCATATAGAGGGTTCGAAGATAGGGAAAGAGTTTTTAGATCTCTACAATTGGACAAGGAAGTCAAGAAGCTTAACCTACTATTGCCCATTAAATTGTTTATTTCCAAGCTTAGGGTCTGTAGATGAGTCAAACTTCCGAGAGAGTTTGGAATCATACCGGTTAGTCTATTGAGGGAAAGGTCTAGACTAGTGAGTTTGGAACAATTGGAGAGAGAATGAGGTATAGTCCCATAAAGATTTAAGTTGCTCAGATGAATAACTTCAATGTTGGGTAACGTAGAACCTATGTTTAATGGGAGAGTTCCTGTCACATTATTGAAAATAACTTGAATCTCTCTCATACCCGATATGTTGAAAATCTCCATTGGTAGTGAACCAGTAAACTTATTGAAACTAAGATCAAACACCTCGATCTGATTGCTAAATTTTTTCGGTATTTCACCTGTCAATGTATGTATGTAGATGTATAGTTAGTAATTACTAAGATTTAAGAAATTATCTTGCTAGTAATGATTTTACGTAGTTTATTACTATGCATACTCCTTTTGAATACATATATATACCTGTAAGATTATTATCGGCAAGATCCAGAATTTGCAATTCTATCAAATTGCCAACCTCCCTTGGAAAGGATCCAATTAGATTGTTGTGATTCAGTACCAAAACCTGCAGTGAAGAGATATTGAATGTGGAGATTTGGATATGACCAGAAATATGGTTAGTGTCCAGTGCTAAAATCACCAAATTATTAAGAATCCCGATTTCACTATGTATGGATCCGTCAAACTTGTTATTAGATAAAGACAATATTTGAAGGTTCGAACAATTTGGCAAGCTTACAGGCATATGACCATATAGCCTGTTGTCACTTAGATAGAGCATTTCGAGCATTGGAAGACATGAATTACACATATCATAAGGAAGATTTCCTGATAAGGAATTATTTGTAAATGCAATGATCTCAATTCCAGAAATGTTGAAGATCGAGAATGCTATAGAACCAGTAAGTTGATTGGATTCTTTTGACAAAAGATTTAGGTTTTGAAGTTTTCCAATCTCTTCTGGAATGTTTCCTCGAAGAAAATTGAGACAAAGTTCTAAAGTCATCAATATTGAGGCATTCGAGAGAGACGGAGGGATAAAACCTATAAACTTGTTGCCAGATAATCTTAAAACCCTCAGGTTTTCAAGATTTCTTGTTTCTTTTGGTATTTGGCCCTCTAAGGAATTGTATGTCAAAACCAAAGTTTGAAGTGTGGAAATATTAGAAAATAAAGAGAGGGTGATGGACCATTGAAACTGTTATTCCTTAGAGTCAAAACTTGAAGTTGGTGTAAGACCCCGAACCAGGAAGGAACCTTGTTAGAATTAAGTAATTAGCAAAGACAATACACAGTCAGTGATAGTCAGCTAAAGTTACTTAGAGTCGGTTAGGTTTGCTACAGTGCAGTAGTTAGTTATTTTCATAACTATTTTCATAATTGTATATATATACACAATAATGTAAAGCTTGTACAGTTAGTTTTGGTGAAATACAATTCATATGATTTTACTTTTCATTTTCTCTCTAGAATGTTCCTTTTCTCATCACCAAACTCAAACTCCATTAATGGAGGATTTTAGCTTTACTGCTCCCTGTTTCGACATGGTATCAGATCTCAGGACTGGGCGAATCTCATTTCGCATCTAATTCTATTTTTGTGAGTGTTGTATTGATCTTCGTTTTCATTGCATTCACTTGTTTCTCATTTTTTTTTTTTTTTGTGAATTGCATTGAGATTTTTTCTTCGATTGATCTCGGTCTCATTGCATTCACTTGTCTCTGTTTTGATTTGCTATCTTCTCTTCTATATTTCTGTAAAATTCAATGGCTGATGCTGAAGCTATCCCCACTGTTACCACTGCTGCAATGGACGCTGCTAGTCCATTTTACCTGTACACATCAGAAAGTGCAGTATCTACATTGTTGCCTACCATTTTTGATGGAACTGGCTACAGATCCTGGAGACGAGCTGTGCTTAGGGAATTATTAGTAAAGAGCAAAACAAGCTTCATTAATGGGAAACTTGTAAAGCTAACTTCTACAGATCCAACTTTCGCACATTGGGAAAGATGTGATGATATGGTGACTTCTTGGATCCTTAATTCTCTTTCACCAGATTTAAGAGATGGACTCCAATATGTGAATAATGCTAAAGAGCTTTGGGAAGAACTAGAGGATCGTTATGATCAAACAAATGGCTGTAAATTGTACCAGATCCAGAAATAGATCAATGACCTGGTACAAGGGAACCTGGACATCACTGGATACTATACAAAAATGAAAAAATTGTGGGAAGAAACGAACACCATTGATGTCACCTCACAATGTTCTTGTGTGTGCACTTGTGGTGGAAAGACCAAGATGTACAAGGCTGAACAAGATAGAAGACTCATACATTTCTTAATGGGACTGAATGAGGTGTACACTGCTGTAAGGGGGAATATCTTAATGATGGTTGTTTTACCTACCATGGCACATGCCTTTGCTATCTTGTGCCAAGAGGAGAGGCAAAGAGAGATGAAGCCTCATAATTCCACTGTTCTAGATCCCACATCCCTCATTGCATCCTCTTCAACACACAGTGGGAAAGGTTATAAGACCAGCTACAATTCATCCAGAGAAAGTGCAAGTATTTATGGTAATTCAAATTGTTTTAGATCCAACTCTACATTGGCAATGGCTACTCACAAACTAGGCCACAATTGTTTTGTGACTATTATAAGAGGTCTGGTCACACCAAAGATAGGTGCTACAAACTTCATGGCTATCCAACAGGTTCCAAGTTTTCAAAAGGAAAAGGTTCAGGTTCAGCAGCTAATGCATTCACATTTGAGGTTAGTAAATAGTTATAACCATCATGGGTAGGTATGTGATATGGTCCCCATAAATCAATGTGTAATAATTCAAACATTTTACTGGTTGTATTGGTGCTTTTTGGGAAAGGCATTCTAGTTTGTCTTGCCATTGGGCATATGGCACAAGTGAAAGGTTGTTTACTAGAAAAAGTTACAGGTATTGTGGATATACTCCTCATCTTTACAAAAGGCACGTGTCCTAGTCTAGCATGCCATAGAAGTTCAACAACATGATCATGAGATATAGACAAGGAATTAGAATTTACAGTAAAAGAACAAGGAGTAGCAGTAGAATCAGCTTCTTTATTTGACAAAAAAAGATTTCTTACAATGGATGATGGTGAGGCCTTACATTTATTTTCAGTTAAGAGACTGTCATCACTAGGCATGAAAGGAACAGGTTTACAAGTAGAAGAATGACAAGCAATTTGAAATGAACTATTGCCATTAGATTGAACAGAACAGTTGTGGCACTTGTTGCACAGAAAATATAAACCATTCTTGGCTCTACCAAACTCCAGAGGGCTCTTCAGAGAAGGGCCCTGCAAAGAACAAGATGAACTGCTAAAGCTAACTGTACCTCTGAGCTGTATTGCCAAACAGTGGACAAATATTAAATTGAATTTGAAGCTAGGCACAAACATTACTTTATGCAGAGTTAAAATAGGATTCAAACAAACATCTCCAACCTCATTCACTTTGACCTTGTAACCATTTGGTAAGGTGATTAGGAATGGATAAGGTAATGGTCTAATGTTCTTTAAGGCAAGTTTATTGTAGGTCATATGGTGTGAGGCTCATGAGTTTATGGTCCAGGAACCAGCAGTCAATTTGTCACAACTACATGATATGTCACCTATCTCATTCATTGAGGAATAACAAGCAAGTATACCTGCCAAGTTCACAGCTCCACTCAACACGTTTCTTGAGTTGTCAGCATCATTATTTCCAACTTGCAGAGTCTCCAAAAGATTCAACAACTGCTCATATTGATTCTTAGACAAGTTTACTGGCACTTTGTCTTCTCATCTCATCATTTTGCTCACTTTGGTTATTCCCTTTTCCCACCACTTGAAAAGCTCATAGAGACAAGTTTGAACCAAGGGCAACACCACATATTTTTGTTGGATATCTTTTCAATACTAAAGGCTACAAAGTCTTAGATTTAGCAACCAAAAAGTTTCATGTATGCAGAGATGTTTCTTTTCATGAATCAGTGTTTCCATTTGTTGTTGCTCCTGATGGTTCTAGTTTTACTTCTATTATCAAGCTGCTTGTTCATAACTCTACTAAATTGCCTTGCATGCCTGGTACAAATAATACTTTTGTTGATGATAACTGGCTGAATTCAAACACTTTCCATGATTTCACTACTGATCAAGTGAGCAATAATGTCCCTACACACTCAGCTTCCCATAACACTATAACACCACCACCTAACCATGACCCCATCATTTCTAATGAGGCTCCACCAACACCAACACTCAGAAGAACAACTAGATCAATTCACACCCCTAGCTACCTTAAAGAATATAACTACACATTGCCTAAATTGCACTCACACACACCTACACCTGATCCACAACATTCCCTCACCTCAGTGATATCCAACCATGACCATGTATGTTTCACCACCCTATGCTCTAATAGCCAGTAGTTGATAAAAGCAATCTCACATGACTGTGAACCCTCTTGTTATGAGGAAGCAATCCTGAATCCTGCCTGGCAAATGGCAATGACACAAGAGTTTGAAGCACTCTATGCAAATGATACATAGGACCTGGTCCCCTTACCAGCAGGGAAGAATGCAATTGGATGCAAGTGGGTGTACAAAGTTAAACATAATGCTGATGGGAGTGTAGAAAGGTTCAAAGCTAGGTTGGTAGTAAAAGGGTATACTCAACAAGCTGGGATTGATTATACTGAGACCTTTTCACCTGTAGTGAAAATGACTACATTGAGGACTTTAATCTGCTTGGCTGTGAAAAAGGGATGGAATATGTATCAGCTGGATGTGAATAATGCTTTCCTACATGGTGACCTACATGAAGAAGTGTTCATGAAACTGCCAGAAGGTCTTATGGTAGATGAAAACAAATTGGTGTGCAAACTCAAGAAATCTTTATATGGCTTGAAGCAGGCAAGTAGGCATTGGTATGACAAATTGGCCAGCAGCCTTTGCTCAAAGGGATACACACACTCAAACAATGATTACTCATTATTTTACAGAAGAAAGGGTTGTTCTTTAGTGTTTGTTGTTGTCTCTGTGGATGATGTTATCTTGACAGGAACTGACTTGAAGAAATCAACTCTTTGAAGGCTTTCCTACATGATCAGTTTAAAATTAAAGACCTTGGGAGGCTACATTATTTCTTAGGGTTGGAAATACTGTACAGACAATATGGTGTTCTCATTTCCCAGAGAAAGTTCACTACTGACCTTCTAAAGGAGTTTGATGCTCTGGAATGCAAAGTGACTAATTCACCACTTGATTCTACTGAGAAGCTTACAACAGCTGATGGCAAACTACTGTCAGACCCTACTCACTATAGGAAACTAATTGGTAAGCTCAACTTCCTCACAAACACAAGAATGGACATAGCATTCAGTGTACAACATCTCAGCCAATTTATGCAATCACCTAGAGATACACACTTGAGAGCTACCTATCATGTACTTAGGTATCTCAAACAAGATCCCACTTTGGGAATTTTTATCTCAAATAAACCAGAATTCACTGTCAGTGCTTACTGTGACTCAGATTGGGCCTCTTGTTCTGATTCAAGAAGGTCTGTTAGTGGGTACTTGGTCCTTATAGGAGATTGCCCTATCAGTTGGAAGTCTAAGAAGCAGGCCACTGTGTCATTATCCTCTGCAGAGGCAGAGTACAGGGCTGTGAGACAAGTCATGGGGGAACTAGTGTTGCTTGAAAGACTACTTGATGAACTGATGGTACACAACACTTTGCATATACATGTATTTTGCGACAGCCAGGCAACAATTCACATTGCCAAAAATCCTGTTTTCCATGAAAGAACGAAACACATAGAAGTGGATTGTCATTTTGTTAGGGACAAACTTCAACAAGGGTTGATCACACTTCATCACATTTCCACAAACTCACAATTGGCAGATATATTTACCAAGGTATTGACTGGAGTTAAACACTCTACACTTCTGCATAAGTTGTCAATGATTACCTCACCTCTAACTTGAGGGGGGGGGGGGTGTTAGAATTAAGTAATTAGCAAAGACAATACATAGTCAGTGATAGTTAGCTAAAGTTAGTTAGAGTCGGTTAGGTTTGCTACAGTGCAGTAGTTAGTTATTTTCATAACTATTTTCATAACTTTCATACTTGTATATATACACAGTAATGTAAAGTTTGTACTCTTAGGCATACAAAGTTTGTCCCATGCTAGAAAAACTTTCTTTGAAACTTCCACTCCCCCTGTCCAGAGGAAAGTTCTGCAAACATTTTCAAATGCCTGAACTAAATTCTTAGGAAGCAAAAAGATTTGAGACCCATACACTTGAATGGAGAAGAGAACATTTATTAGAAGTTGTACTCTCCCAACATAAGAAAGAAATTTAGAGGTCCAAGAAGTTACTCTTCCAATCATTTTCTCTATTAGGGGTTGACACTGGACTAGCGAAAGTCTTTTAGTGCTTAAGGGCACCCCCAGATATCGGGAAGGTAGATCACCTTTAGTCACTCCCAAAGTTTCAATGATCTGATGTAGTATTGATTGTGCGACCCCTCCGAAATAAAGAGATTCTGTAGGTTTGCAACTAGACCAGAGGCTGAGGAGAATTGTTGGAAATAATGGAACAAGAGTTGGGTAGATTGCACGTCCCCTCTACTAAAAAGTAGTAGATCGTTAGCAAATCCAAGTTGGATTATTTGTAATTTAGTACACTTGGGATGGAATTTGAACCCCAGATTTCCTTTTAACCCTTTCAGAAGTCTACTGAGGTACTCCATAGTAAGAACAAAAAGAAAAGGTGACAACGGATCGCCCTGCCTCAAGCCTATTTTTGCCTCAAAGAGTACAGTGGGTTGCCCATTTACAGTGATAGAAAATGAAACTGTGGTTAGGCAACTCATGATCCAGCATATATATTGATCGGGAAAGTTCAAACAATAAAGAAGTTGTTGCAAGTAAGCCCATTCAACTGAGTCGTATGCTTTTTTCATGTCTAACTTAAGCATGCATCTAGGGGAAAGTCTAACTTAAGCATGCATCTAGGGGAAATTCTCTTTCTGTTGTATCCTTTTACAAGATCATGACTTAAGATGATATTGTCAGAAATAATCCTTCCTGAAACAAAAGCAGCTTGACTGGAATCCACAAGGCAGTCCATAACAACTTAAAGTCTTGTAGTTAAGATTTTAGAAATAATCTTATACACTACAGTGCAACAAGATCTCGGTCTAAAGTCTGTAACAGAAGATGGGTGCTTTACCTTTGGAATTAAAGTCATTGATGTGCAATTAATGGATTTGCACATCCTTGAGGTTCTGAAAAAATCCATCACTGCACTCTCAATATCGGATCCCACTATGTGCCATACTTTCTTGAAAAAGAATGAATTGAAACCATCTATTTCCGGTGCTTTCTGATCATCAATTCCTTTCAAAGCATCTAAAATTTCCTTTCTCGTGACAGGCTCAATAAGGCTGAGTTGTTGTTGCCTATTCAAAACTGCTCTTGATCTCATAACTTCCACATTCACGCAGGGTAGATGGCTGGTGAAAGCTCCGAACAACTGCTTATAGTAGGTCAAAATTTCTTTAGTAATTGCCTGAATCAGTGCTCCTTGTTCATTCACCAGACTTTTGCTATGGTTGTGTGCAACCCTATTTTTCATTCTCGCAAAGGAAAAAACCATTATTAGAATCGCCTAGCTTGAGCCATTGGATCCTTGATTTCTGTTTTATGATTGATTCTTCAATAAGGCTCCATTTCTCTAGATGTTGCTTTATTACTTTCTCCTCTTCAAATAAGGTTGTCTAATGATTCACGTTTCTCATTTGTGCTTTCATATCAAAGAGGTGTCTTCTAAAATCTTTCACTTTGGATTCTATCCCCGAGAATTCATGTGTATTCAGGTTCTTCAAGCCATTTTTCACATATTTAAGTTTCATCCAAATTCTATTCATGCTATCTCCATAAGCTGGTTCATTCCAACCTCGTTACACTACGTGAAAAAATTCTCGATGACTTGCTTGGCAATTTAGGAATCTAAACGGTCTATTCGTTTTCTTCTCAACACTAGATAGAGCCACGCACAGAGGAGAGTGGTCTGAGCACCGCGGGTCCATGATATTCACCTTCATATGTGCCCATTTCTTTATCCAGTGAGCATTCACTATTGCCCTATCTATTCTACTGTAGACATGTTGATTTGTCCATGTGTAGTCCCTTCCCACGACTTTCATTTATGTTAGAATAAGAATAAATTTATACAATCCTATTAGAATAGGAATATGTTTATACAATCCTATTAGAATAAGAATATGTTTATATAATTCTATTAGAATAGGAATAATAATAGAAATAGAAATAGGAATACTAAATTGTATCCTACTTGGTAAAGGATTGTATTCTAGGATCTATAAATAGGGTCTCAATGTAATAATGTAAACAACATCAATTCAATAATATTCTTTGTTTTATTTAAAAATAATACTTAGACTGGTTATAAGAGTCGCCACTTAATTTTTAAGTAACATCAAGAAAACTATTCATTTTCAAATAGATCAAAACAGTAAATCTATTGAAAACTATTAAAGGGATTCGGGGTTCTTATTAGCATTTCGGGAAGGGTTTGAAAGCACCCAAAATGCCCACTAATACGCGGTTATCCGACAATTAATTATTTGGCTAAAATAATTTTAACTTAGCTTGAATTGCAAAATTGAACTATTTTGTGGTTAGGACCATTTTAAGGGAGAAAAAGAAAAATATTGAAATATTATCTATGTGAAATATTTTGTAAACTTATTTATTTATTTATTTATTTTTAAGTCAAGTAAAAGATGAATAATTTGGTTAAGTAATTAATTCAGAATGGGTGTCTTTTGAGGATTTGAATTTTTTAAAACCTTAAGATTAATAGCAGATAATAACACAAGTAAACAAACACAACAAAGAAAGGAGGGAAAGAGATTTGGACCCAAATCTGGTTTTCCTGTCCGCCTGAGCCAGTATTTGGGCCCATTTTTGTTTTGGGCCTTTGGCACATTTGAATCACCTGTACCTATCCTAAACTAACATAAAGAGAAATATATTTTTTTTACCTTTGGGCCTTAGGCCCAATTTTTCACATGTCCTAGACTTCTAACAGAAATAAGAATAGTGACTAAATGGGCTTAGGCCCAATAAATAACAAAATACAATTTTGAAATAAAGAGTGGGCCTTTGGCCCAATTTTTCGACTCTCCAATTGTTGCATATTCTTCCGAGACCTGTTCATCAATTTTTAATAGCCTGGCCGACTCAAAAGGAAAGGGTTTGAGCCTTTGTGGCTCTCTCGAAATGCAAGGGAAGGAGATAGGAGTTCATGAAGAACTCGGGCATATTTTACATGCATAAAAAATGAGACAAAATGTAAGTAGCCATCCATTAATTTAATAAAAAGGAAGTCAAATAAAAATGAACCAGCATACTGCAACTCTAAGTATTGCATACTACAGCCATGAACAATTCATTTTAAGTATGACAAAAATCACAAGCCAAGAAATCAACCACATAGCTACACACGGGTGCAAATAAGATTTTTTTTTTTTTGAACTTGTTCTAAAAATGCTAACAATAAGTGACTAGCAGAAGGAAACATAATATCAAAAGATGGAGACAAGAATCGAACTTGCACGATAATCATTTAAGATGCAAACAAGCAAGCTAAAGAAATCTTATTAACCTATCAACAAATGCTATGTCCCACAGTAATTAAATCAACAATGCTACACTACTCTAAGTGATCTTTTGCTAGAGAAAAGAGATCAAGTCAAGTTCAAAATATTACGGCTAACCCAAAATAGCAAATAAAGCAGACGTGTGTACAAATAAACACATAAGAAATCGAAGCTAATGTCAAATATCTAAGCTAAACTGAAACAGTAAGGAGAAAATAAATAAAGTAGAGAGCAAAAATTAAAATCACATACACAAAAGAAAGAACACTACCTACCCAAGTCAAGACGTAACAACCAAGTTAAATTTATATCATAACTTAAGATAATATTATTGTCGGAGAAAATTGCCTCATCACATAGCAACTCATACTTCATTTTATTTAAATTTTTTTGAATAAACTTTAACATCCACAGGCATTTAAATCAAATCCATAAAAAGATAACAAGGGGAGGGGGAACATGGGTAAGGGAACAAGCAAACAGGTTTTAGACTGCACTTAGTCACTAACAACATGCTGGAAAAGAAGAAGGAATCAAAGCTAGACCGACAATGTTGCATCCATAATTCTATATGCTTCCAAATTTATCAAAATTTTAAGAGAGGAAACAAGCTCACAGAGGGCAACAAATAGTAAGGACAAGAGCAGATTCATTTGCATTTGGAGAGCAACATTTACGCATATCATAATACAAACTCATTCGAGACATATAATGTAAGACTACATCAATTTTGAGAAGTATTCGGCCCCAAACAGTAAAACAATATGCATACTGCTAAAGAAACACGTTTTTGACTAAACATATAGAGACATAAACTATAGAAGAACGAGAAAATCATATGCCCTATCTCGAAAGGGAAACATTCATACCACAAGATGACCGAAACAAGCTGAACTTCAGCGATCTAGATAAAAAAAATACTAATCTAAACTAGAGAATATGCAAAAAATAGTAGAGTAATTCTTTTGATGCCTTCAGAACATATGACAAAACAATGGAAATTACTTTAACAAATAAAAACAAGGCTATATCAGTGCTATCCACAAACCAACAAACCAAGATCTGAAGCGAGTACAACAGCCACGAGTCGAGGAGCAGTAATACTACTTTGAGATAAGCCTTAAATCATCTCGAAAACGAAACCAATATTACTAATTTTCAGAAAGTTAAAACGAAGAAAAATGGCTTAGACGCACGCATATCACATATGATCATATCAAAATCAACAAAGAGCAAAACTTCAAAGCAACACCTTGAACTCAAAACAAACGAAACTATTACAAGTTATTTACCTTATGGCGGGCAGCGAACAGGGATGAGAAATTTGAGCAGAGGGACGCGACTTCTACCACGAACAGAGAAACGACCAAGTTGGACGGAATACAAGTAGCTTGGCTTAATCTTTTTTTCTGTGTTTCCCTCAAATTTTCCAATTGGAAATCTCCAATTTTTTTCCAACTCTTTTTTTTACCACCCTTTTCTCTGCCTTAGTAAATAATAAGCAACTAATATATAAAGAAAATCCGGTTCTAAAAACAAAGGGGGGAAGGGCTAATTTTTAGGTAAGAATAAAGGCCCAAATCGAAATTCAAATCCAAAAATCTTTCACCATTTAAGGAAGGCAAACTTTTTTTGAAAAATCGCCCCATTCCGGAAGAGGAAATGGGAGATAAATGGCTGGGATCGACTCCATCGTCCTTGGACGCCAACGTGGAGCGATCCCACATCCCCAAGGACTGAGACACGGCTTGCTGGCATGTGTTTTTGCGGCTGCGATCGTAAATTGAAAAGGATGGGAGAAAGAAGCCAATAAGAGGCAGTGTACTGCCTTCTGCGTATGATGATTTCTGTCTATCACCGTGTATTTTCCTTGCTCAATTATGGGTCTCAAAGATTAGTGGCTAGGATAGAAGTGACTAATTTTGCAATTGCAAATATGACTATTGAATTACGATTATAGCCAAGCAGAATTTGAAGCCTAGCTAAATCTAGTTAGCGAATTAAAATTAGTTAATTAACAAGCTTCTTAAATTTAACGAAATAAAATAATTAACTTAATTGTAAATTAATGATTCAAAATTATAACCATAATTTAAACTAAACTAATTTAATAAAATACTTACTGAAATTAAAATCCTTTTTGAGATGACTTTCGAAGTGTTAGTAAAAATGTACAAATTATATAAAACATATATATTACCTAAAAATTATAAGAATGATAAAATTAATTAAAGTAACTTGAAAAATATTTTGAACTTTATAAAACTAATTATTCTAAATCGTTTGAAAATTAAAATGCTCGTGAATTAATTACTTTTGGGGAGGGTCAAAATTGGGTGTCAACATTATTTTCATATATTTCTCTCATTGTATCAGAGCCTCTATGATCTTGGTAAACAATCAAAGAGCTTTCGCTGCCGGCAGGCGGCTATTATCCATATATGCTGCCCGTCCGGCCAACAATTATGTTAGCAAAAGTTGGGTCACCGTGTATCTTTCCGATGACTATTTTCTCATATCTAATTTGTGTAGCATCGTGCCATTATTCCGGTGACTACTTTCTTATATCTAATTTGCGTAGGGTTGTGCCATCATTCCAACCCTACCCATATAATTTTTCTTTTTCAGTAGGATCGTGCCATCATTTCGATCCTACCCATATTATTTCTCTCTTTCAATGAGGTCGTTCCATCAATTTGAACTATTTTATATAATTTCTATTTTCTAGTTGGGTCGTGCAATCATTTCGACCCTACCTATATAATTTTATTTCATAGATTATGAGCACTTTTAGCCATCAAATCTAATACTCCGGCGTATGAGCATGTTCCGACCAATTTTTTGGTGACTTTCTTGTTTAATATCGACTCATGTATTGATTCCAATATGATCCATATACTTTATACTAGATTTTGAGCACTTTGTTGTTCATGGGGAGTTTAGTAGCCTTGTATGTCGATTGTGTAAGTCACTCTATGAAACAGTTTTTGCAAGTTTGGTTTGGGAAGTTCAACACTGTAATTTTATCACTCTGTGTTTTATCGGCATTATGCATCAAATTCAATATTTCATGAGAAGACCAAGCACATTGAGATTGATTGTCAATTTTGTGAAGTCGAGTGATCAACTTGCAGATATCTCACCAAGCCCCTCATCTGTCCTCATGTTAATTATATTTGTAACAAGCTAGGTACATGAATTGTATGCACTAGCTTAAGGGGGAGTGTTAGAATAAGAATATGTTTATACAATCCTATTAGAATAGGAATAGGTTTATACAATCCTATTAGAATAATAATAGATTTATACAATTCTATTAGAATAAGAATAGTAATAGAAATAGAAATAAGAATACTAAATAGTATCCTACTTGGTAAAAGATTGTATTCTAGGGTCTATAAATAGGGACTCAATGTAATAATGTAAACAACATCAATTCAATAATATTCTTTTCATATATTTCTCACAATTTCAATCTTTCCCGTTTCTACTAAGAAATTGTTGAAATCTCTTATTTCATCTTCCTGGACAGGATCCCTGTCGCTTCTATCCTCAATATGTAAAATTGTTTTAAAGTCTCCCATAATTAACCATGGGTCTAGCATCTAATCAGCTATGCCTTTTAGGTGTGCCCATAATACACCCCTGTCTCTTATGTTATGTAAGCCATAAATAGCAGTGAATTGGAAATCCATATTTTCTTGATAAACCTTTACTATCCCGTGGATATATTGGCTACTGGAATGCGTGTGAGTAAGTCACACTTTGCGGGATCCCATAATAACCATATTCTTCCTCCGTTAGAGTGTTGGCAGTTGTTGCACCATTTCCATCCATATGCAATCTTTTTCACAATCCTTGAGGAAGGAATCTCTTTAACTCTATTTTCAATCATAGCAAGCAAACCTACATTTGTCTCTGTTAAGAACACCTTCAACTCCTTTTGCTTGTATACTTTATTCAAACCTCTTACGTTCCACGTTACCAACTTCATATCAAAAGTTTAGGATTTTTTGGTATTGCTGGAGCCTCCAAGCTAGTTTGGCCTTGATTCATTCTACTTTTTTCATTTTCCATTTCCTGTATATTGCCTCCACCAGTGGATTAAAACATTTGCAATAGGAACTACTCGATTCTTAAGGGTAGTTTGGACAAGCTTCCCAAACGAGTTGTTCCTAGCTTCTTTCCATGTGTCGTATTGATTTTGTTTAGGACTGGTCATCTGCTTAGTTTGATGGCTAATAGTAGCTTGTTGTTCCTTATCATGTACCTGTTGTTCAGTTGGTAATGTGGTGATCACGTTCTCCTGCTTGTTGAACATTTTTTCATGTTGAGCAGATTTTGTGCTAGCCATCTCACTCTTGGGTCGGGGCTTCTCTTGATTGCTAACCGTATCCTGTTGAGTAGCTATCGTCCTTGACATCTCACCCTGGGTTCAGGACTTCGCGCATACCATCTTAACTGGCTTAGTTTTTTGCATATTTACACCATGTTCATCTTGTCTCTTGGTTTCAAGGTTTTGGCAAGAATGACCAATTATGAGACATTTTGTGCAGTATGAGGGCTTCCATTCATACTTTATGCTCTGCTCAAACACCCTTCCATTTGGATCTTGCACCTTCACGTGAACAGGCAACTTGAGTGATATCCATTTACACTAGATTAATCCTCGCAAAGGAAATACGATCAATACAAGATGTACACTCATCCGCATATAAGTGGCGGCCTAATCCGCTTCCGATTTTGCTTAATGAGTCCTTGCACCAGCAATTTAGCGGCAAGTTTGGGAGTTTGAACCATAGGGAATCATTCGCAACACCTCATTGTTGAAATTGAAATTAAGACACCATGCCTTAACAATGACTGGTCTGCTAGACATCATATACGGTCCTGAGAATAGCACTTCTATACTACTGAATCGTATTACAAAATATCCGTCATTATGGTAGTAGACATTTGGCTTAGACACAAAGTTCCAGTTCGCAGCAATGAAGTGTTCCACTGCACCAATGGAAGGAGAGTCGATCGCCAACTACATACAGAACTATTGCCTGCTTCCATTTCTCTGTTTTAGCCTCAAACTCTTGTTTCTCCAGTTGGATGACCTTTTCACCATCTATCAATATTGGAGGCACATAACATAAGTTCATACCTCGAGCAACTAGAGAAAAGACTGGTCTATTTTTGCCCCTCTTTCGCCTCTTGTCGGCTTCACTTTATTTGCATTAGGGTTCGCCTCCTTGTTTCCTTCAGATTTCTTCCCCTTTCCCACTGTTGCCGTTCCTAAACCCTCCACTGGAGATTTTAGTTTTGGGAAATCTTCAGTTACTTCTTCTTTCTGTGTATTAGTTTTCAGATTTGGGATTTTTGCCAAAGTTTTGCTATTCATCGTATTACTCATTGTCTTCATCAAGTCAAGCTTCCGAAAAGGTCCCTTTTCTCGTCCTCTTCCCTTCGCCATCAGGTGAGGCGCACGATAGCACTGCACTCTATCTTACGCCGAGTGCACAAGCAGAGAGCCCCTAGTAATTTGATTCATCAATATCGCTCACATATAATTGAAATTAAGACATGAGGAAGAATTGTTGGAAGTGTTATTTTGTTTAGGAATCATTTATTTAATGTTTGTTGGTTTTTTTATTTTGTTGAAATGTTCAACTCCTAATTATTAGGTTGTTGGTAGATTTTTAGTGAGTTGGTAGCGTCTCTTAGGAGTCCTAGTAGTCGTGGGTTTGTGGGTATTATGAATAATAGAAAACTTTCTGTAAAAGTCTATATATTGACTTATCCTGATTGCTATTGAAGATAAGAGAGTTGCGCAGTAATAATTTTTCTTCTGTTGCTTATTTCAATCTGCTTTCTTCATCGTTCTCCTTGTTAATTTCTAACAGTGGTATCAAGAGCCAGGTTTAATAATTAAAAAAAAAACCTTTGAGGGAGAGTTTACCCATAATTCATTATTCATCTATGGCTTCAGAGAGCAACTTTGTGCAAGCAACCATTCCTCGTTTTGATGGTCACTATGACCATTGGAGTATGCTGATGGAAAACTTCTTACGGTCAAAGGAGTATTGGCCAATTGTCGAGGATGGAATCGGAGCTCTAGCGCAAGGAGAAGCTTTGACGAATGCTCAAAAGACGGAGTTTGAAGGAAGAAAGCTGAAAGATTTGAAGGCCAAAAATTACCTCTTTCAGGCTATTGAACGACCCATCTTGGAAACTATTCTTTGCAAAGAAACTTCCAAAGATATATGGAACTCCATGAAAAAAGAAGTATCAAGGTACTACAAGAGTGAAGAGAGCACAACTTCAATCCTTGAGGAGGAACTTTGAAACTTTGCAGATGAAGGAGGGTGAAACTATCACTAGCTATTGCGCTAGAACCATGGAGATAAGCAACAAGATGCGATTTCATGGTGAGAAAATGAACGATGTCACAATTGTTGAAAAGATACTGCGTCCTTGTCACCAAAATATGATTATGTTGTATGCTCGATTGAGGAGTCAAAAGATATAAATGCTTTGTCACTTGACGAATTGCAAAGCTCTTTGTTGGTACATGAGCAAAAGATGAACTGAAGTTCAACTTTTGAGGAGCAGGCCTTGAAGGCATCTACTTTTATTTCTTCCCATTCTAGAGGAAGGGGTAGAGTAGATGAAGAGGGAGAGGAGATCGAGGGAATAGGGATGGTGGCAACAAAGACTGCAGCAGGAATTTTAGAGTCAATAATGATAACTATGGCAAAGGCAGAGGAAAAGATTTTGACAAATCTATGGTAGAATGTTATCGCTGCCATAAATTTGACCATTATCGTTCTGAATGCCATACTAGGTTGCCTAGTGAGAAAGAAGAAAAGTCAAATTTTTCTGAGAACAATGAAGGAGAAACCTTGTTAATGGCACTCCACGACGAAAATGGGCCTGAGGAGCAAGTTGTTTGGTATGTGGATACTGGTTGTAGTAACCACATGACTGGAAGTAAGTCTTCTTTCTCTAATTTAAATGAAAGCTTCCATTCAACGGTTGGTTTTGGTGATCTCTCCACTGTAAATGTAATGGGGAAGGGTAATATCAATTTTAGAACCAAGAATGGGTGTGTGGAAACCCTATCTAATGTGTTTTATGTTCCTGCTTTGAAAAATAATTTATTGAGTGCTGGTCAATTGTTAGAAAAAGGATATGTCATCACCCTTAGGAACGATTCTTGTGAGATTTCTGATCCTTCCAGAGGAGTTATTGCTATTGTGAAAATGAGTCATAATAGGTTGTTCCCTTTGAAGATTGAAAATGTTCAATCTTGTTTTATGGCGGAAGTGAAAGACCCTTCATGGTTGTGGCATTTTTGATATGGTCATCTAAATTTTGGTGGTTTGAAGGTCCTTCAGAAGAAGAATATGGTGACGGGCCTTCCTAAAATTGTTGTTCCTTCTCAAGTCTGTGAAGAATGTGTTGTTGGCAAACAATACCGGTCTCAATTTCCGAAAGGCAAGTCATGGCGAGCAGAAGAGATGTTGGAGTTGGTTCTCTCAGACATTTGTGGGCCAATAACACCAATCTCTAACGGAGGTAAAAAATATTTTATTACCTTTATTGATGATTATTCCAGAAAGACTTGGGTATATTTTTTGCAGGAAAAATCAGAGGCTTTTAATGTATTTAAAAATTTCAAATCTCATGTGGAGAATGAGACAGGGAAGACCATAAAAAGCCTTCGAACAGATCGTGGAGATGAATATTGATCAAAGGCATTTGAAGAATTTTGTGAGTCTTGTGGCATTCGAAAAGAGCTCACAACAGCATATACACCTCAACAAAATGGTGTATCAGAGAGAAAGAACAGAACCATTCTTGACATGGTTCGAAGCTTGCTGGCTCAAGGAAGAGTTCCGAAGGCATTTTGGCCGGAAGCAATAAATTGGAGCATCCACATCTTGAATAGAAGTCCTACTTTTGCTTTTCGAGATGTGACACCAGAGCAGGCTTGGAGTGGAACGAGACCGACTGTAGATCACTTCAAATTTTTTGGCTGTATTTCCTATGCACATGTCCCAGATGTAAAGAGAAAGAAACTTGACGATAAAGGCGTAAGTGTGTCTTTCTTGGTCTTAGCGAGACGTCCAAGGCGTACAAGCTATTTAATCCTTTGACAAAAAGGATAGTGACTAGTAGAGATGTTGTTTTTGATGAAGACAATACTTGGAACTGGGATGAAGAGTTGTCTACTCAAGTTCTATGCGATGATGAATCTGAAGATGTAGCTCCAAGGCCTGAAATTCCAGCAACTGTTGCTCCAACTATTGAAGTTGTGCCACCTACAGAAGAACCTATCGAAACAAAGAAAGTTGTTCCTCCTGTCCAAAAAAGACCTACATGGATGCAAGACTACTAGGTAACCGGTGTTAATATCAATGATGAGACAAGTGCTCATTTTGCATTGTTTGCAGATTGTGACCCAATAAATTTTGAAAGTGCTGTCCAAGAAACAAAATGGAAGGAGGCAAATAGATGTTGAAATTTCGGCAATTGAAAAAAATGACACTTGGGAGCTAACTGATCTACCCAAAGGGCAAAGAACAATTGGACTTAAATGGGTTTATAAAACCAACCTCAATGAGAATGGTGAAGTTGACAAGTACAAGGCGCGCTTGGTAGCCAAAGGATATAAGCAAGAGTATGGTGTGGATTACAAAGAGGTCTTTGCTCCAGTAGTCAGACTTGACACCATCAGGTTGGTGGTGGCACTGGCAGCCCAGAACAACTGGCCAATTTATCAATTGGACGTGAAATCAGCCTTCTTACATGGAGAATTGCAAGAGCAAGTATATGTTGATCAACCCCCTGGTTACATTAAGTATGGCAGCGAACATAAAGTTTGTAGATTGAGAAAAGCACTATATGGGCTAAAACAAGCTCCACGAGCTTGGTATAGTCGCATTGATGCTTATTTTAATACGACAGGTTTTAAGAAATGTCCTTATGAGCATACACTTTACACTAAAACTGAAGATGGAAAGCTTGTCATTGTATGCTTATATGTAGATGATTTAATCTATACTGGGAATGACCGTGTATTGCTTGATAATTTTAAGCAATTGATGATGACTGAGTTTGATATGTCTGATCTTAGCCTGATGAATTACTTTCTGGGAATTGAAGTGAAGCAGTCCTCTGGTGGAATTTTTATTTCACAAAAGAAATATGTTCAGGAAATTTTAAGGAGATTTGGAATGACAAATTGCAACTCTGTCACCACACCAGCAGAGATGGGGTTAAATCTTGAAAAGAATCCTGTAGGAGCAAGGATTGACAACACATTCTACAAGCAAATTGTGGAAAGTTTGATGTTTTGACAGCCACTAGACCTGATATAATATACTCTGTACGTCTAATAAGCAGATACATGGAAAATCCAAGAGAGACTCACTTGCTGGCTGCTAAAAGAATTCTCAGGTATTTACAAGGAACGGATGATATTGGCATTTTGTACAGAATAGGAGAAAAATCAGATTTAATTGGCTTCACAGATAGTGACTTTGCTGGAAATAAAGATGATAGGAAAAGCACGTTTGGTTATGTTTTTATGTTTGGATCAGGAGCTATTTCATGGTGTTCCAAGAAGCAACCAATTGTTACGTTGTCAACTACGGAAGCGGAATTTGTGGCAGCAACTATCTGCGCCACTCAAGCAATCTGGTTGAAGAATATTCTAGCTGAACTATGTCTTCTTCCACAAAAGCAAACTCTAATTTACTATGATAATGGTTCAGCGATTAAGCTTTCCAAAAATCCAGTTTTGCACGAGAGGAGCAAACACATTGATGTGAATTTCATTTTTTGAGAGATCTCACAAGGGAAAAGATCATTGATGTTGTCTACTGCAAAAGTGAAGACCAAGCTGCTGATATTTTAACCAAGCCTCTCAATCATGCAACAGTCGTGAAGCTGAGAAAGCTACTGGGAGTTTGTACTTTGAAGCATGCTGTCTCTTGTGAAGATAATTAAACTGATGTCTGTGACTTATCAGTTTAAGGGAGGCATTGTTGGAAGTGTTATTTTGTTTAGGAATCATTTATTTAATGCTTGTTGGTTTTTTTATTTTGTTGAAATGTTCAGCTCCTAATTATTAGGAAGTGGGCAGATTTTTAGTGAGTTAGTAGCGTCTCTTAGGAGTCCTAGTAGTCATGGGTTTGTGGGTATTATGCGTAACAGAAAACTTTTTGTAAAAGTCTATATATTGACTTATCCTGATTGCTATTGAAAATAAGAGAGTTGTGCAGTAATAATTTTTCTTCTATTGCTTATTTCAATCTGCTTTCTTCATCGTTCTTCTTGCTATTTTCTAACAAGAATATGTCTATATTACATTTTGGTATAAAGGCTAAATTGTATAGCTTTATAACATGTCTATTAACCTTAGAATTTCTTATATTTCAAAACTTAAAGTCTAGTTAGTTTTAAAGAACGTCACTACAAAAAAAAAAAATCAAATATTTTTTAGTAAGATGGCGATGGACCTAGAATTTTTGTTTAAGGGCTTCGAGAAAAAGTAAGCATGTTAATAGTGTTGATAAATTAGTAGGGTTGGTTTAGATATAAACAAGTCAGATCATATATGAACATGCTTAAATTCAATAATTTTAATCTAAACTAAATATTTTTATTAAATATGTAATAATATTTACTTGAAAATCAGTTTTTGATTCAAATATTACTGTATATTTTATTTAATAATTGAAAGAAACATGTAAATTTACAATATAAAGCTATTTGAAAAAGTTGATAAAGTCTTGCCCAAAAAAATTAGTTGACAAACTAATTTACAAAAAGAAAAATGAGAAGATAGGTCTGAAGCAAAAATAACAATGAAAATCCATCCAGTGAGATTCAATCTCAGTTATTATGGGTAGATCTTAACCACCCTCAACCTTTTGCACTGTGTATTAGTGTTGTGTTAAGGGGGTTTAGTATTTTTGATATGTATACGCAAATCACAAATTTAACACCATACATATACAATATAATGTTTTAAGTGAGGGGTTCGGACGAACCCTCTCGGCTCCATGTAGGTCCATTCATGGTTACAACACACGTGCGTTTTTCAGTCTGTCTGAGCCAATTTTGGACTAGAAGACATAATTCGGCCCAAGGTCAAATTCTAACCCTATAAATACATCTTAAACACATTCTTAAAGGGCGATTTCAGACCAATATGGGTTGTGGTGCACTGGTGGGAGTGCTTCACCCTTAACCAGAGGTTTCGGGTTTGAGCCTTGGGTATGGAGAAATCCTGTTGGGAGCGCCACCCCTGAATGGGCCTGCGCGATCCGGATTTAGTCGGAGCTCCAATGTGGGCTCCGAACACCGGGTGGGAAACCAAAAGAAAAGGGGCGATTTCAGACTTCCTGGTTATCACTAATTTTGATTTGTTTAATTAGTTTACTTATATTATCCTACACAAAATTATTTGATTCTTTGATCAACAGTCATATTGTGGGTAGTAAACTTGTTTTTCAGTTAGCTAACGTTAATCATTTAAAATTTATTAAATATAAATTTATAAAATGATTTGAATTATATTAAATTCATAAATATATTAGTTCAAATAAATATTATGGATTAATATAATTGGGCTAATTATTTAAATCCAATAAACATGAATTTAATTAAAATTCAATTTAATTGATTTGGGCTATAATAGATGAAGCCCGATTCGCTAAGCCCAATTTCATTTCATCCTAGAGGCCCATTTTTTGGTGTCATGTGGCAAATGATGTGGCATGCCAAGTCAAACAAGAAGCCAATAGAATTATGACATGTGTCAAAAATGACAAGTCCACTCCATGAAGCCCATATGTCATGTCACTTAAATCTGATTAGCCGAATGAAATCATGTTCCAATTAATCACAACTCCTCTACTCTAAAACTATAAATAGGAGTCCTCATAATTCAGAAAATGGACCGAAAATTCTAAACAAGAAGCTAGAGAAAGTCCGTGGTACAAACACCATAAAATTCTATATGAGAACAAGCTCGAAGCCCTTGAATTCAAGTAAAAGTCAAGATAAAATTCAAGTTCATCAAAGATTCAAGAACAAGCTTTAAAGCCCTTGAATCCACGATCAAGTTCAAGACAAATTCAAGATTAAGCTCAAGAGCCCTTGAATTTATATTTGAAAAAGTGAATTCAGAGGAAAATTTATATTTGAAAAAACGAATTCAGAGGAATCATAGAGATTGTAACACTCACACTTTGAAATAATAAATACGATTGTTGCGATATTTCTCCGTTCTTGATTACTATTTCTCGATGCGAATTTTATTATCTACACTAAATATAGTGTACATGCAACTAGATTGGATAAATTGACCTGTAATTCTGGAATGTATGTTTTATCTAAATGCTCAACAACATATTTAGTTTACCGTACGTTTGTGTTCTTAATTAATTACTTGATAAACTTGAAGGTTCTTAGTGAAATCAGTAAACTAATAAACACGTACATAAATTATAGAAGAAAAGATACACGAAGAAGAGGACTGTTGATTTTATTAGTCTCTTATCCTTTACATGTATGGAGTGAGTGTACTGAGTCAAGAACTTCCACATTCACAAGATGAAAGTTTCGAAGATGAGGATAACGAGATGTGTGTGCATACTAGGAGAGACAAGGTTAGAAATGAAAATAGGCGAGACAAGGTAGGAGTGACCTCATCGATAGAGGACAATTAAATGTGGTAAATAAGATTAAGATGATTCTGACATGGGTAGAGGAGATGCACGGATGCCTTAGTGCAGATGTCTGAGAGGTTAGTTATGGATGACTTGAGGAGGGGTAGAAGTAGGCCAAATAAGTATAGAGATAGGTGATTAGACATTAAATGATACAACTTCAGCTTATCGAAGACACAACCTTAGATAGGAGGTTATGTAGGACAAATACTAGGGTAGGAAGCTAGTTAGATAGTTGAATGTTGTCTCGCTTATTCTTCTTTACTATTAGACATAGTAATAGTTTTTTTCTTTGTCCTTTGACTTTGGTTATTATTTGTAGTTTGTTTACACTTCGATTATGTAGTATCTTGTCATGACTATCGTTTATGATGATTTTTGAGGCTGTCTGTGGTATTTTGTCATGATTGTCTTCATTTTTTGCTATTTCTTTTTGTATACTTATTTGAATTATTTTTTCTCTTGAGTCAAGGGTCTATCGGAAACAACTTCTCTACCTCTAAGGTAGTGGTAAGGTCTATGTATACTTGCCCTCTAAAGACTCTACTTTGTGGGATAACACTAGGTATGCTGTTGTTGTTTTCATATGGTTAGAAAGTTTCTCAATATTTTAATGAGAATCTATTTCCCGTCATGTATTTTTCTAGTGAGCTGATTCGTTGAGAAATGAGTGAAAAAAATAATGTTTTATAGCACAAATTCTCACTAATTTTCCATGGAAAAAACCTTTATCCATAGTAGTAGAAGGACTAATAGAATTCTACGCGAACAAACTTTTGAAACACGAATGCATATCATACCTTAAGCGAATCTCACATTAAAGTGGAAGATAAAATCGAAAATGTGCATACTTGTCTTTGAAACTAGGCTTAAGTCATCAACCGCCCCTTAAAGTTGTCCGCATAATTCAGTTAGACACCTCAATTAAGACTTGTACCTATTAAACACCTAAATTGTTCAAAACATGTACCTATTAAACACAAAATACTGATATGGCAAAAAATGTGTTTTGCACTACCCTGAAGCGCGTGAAAAGATTCAAAATAGTGTCTTTTTGAATTTTTCTTCTTTTATTGACACTTGGCATTATAATTAACTTAAAAACATTTTTCTTCTTTCATTTACACTTTTTTCAAAAAAGAAAAGGACCCCACTCCCTACCTATCATCTTCTTCATACTTTAGTTTGCAAAGCTTTCTTCATTTTAGCTTCAACATTGTTTTTCTTTCTTTTTTATAAAAAAAAAGAATATTATTTCTTCCAAATATGAAGATAAATGAAAATCAACTATGAAGATTCAGATTTGAAAGACTTTCTTTCGTATGATTTATTTCAAATCTCATAAAAATAAGGAACAAATATGAAGAAGAAGAAAAAAGATAAATGATTTTTACGTATAAAAAAAGTTAGCCGATATTTGTTTATCACAATTTTCGAGCAAAGATTTTTACTCAAATTCATATATAAACCCATTAAATTTGTCAAAAATGATATTAAAAAATTTGAAAGAATTAATTTTTGATCTATCAAATTCATTTTGTCATCGATGTAGAAATGAATATGTTGGAATTATGACCCCCTTTATTCTGTAAAGGAACACATACTAACTACTTGTTCTTTACTGTTTGAATTCTAGTAAATAATTTCGTAAAATAATAATTAGTTCACAGCTTTGTATTATTTATCTCAACTCCAAAAACACAAAGATTACACACCTAGGTAATCTAAGGAATTATAAACTCTAATTCCTAGCTACCCAAGTAAAAAAACCCCAGGTTTAAGTCTTTTGTCGTCCGTCAAGTTTCTCAAACTTGTTAGACGAATCCTACACACACACTTGATTGTAATCAAAACTCTTAACTACAATCTTACAATTTTTTCCTCACAAACTCGCAACACGCCCCAAGTATATCTCAAAACTCTCTCAAACTCTTAATCGTGTTTTGATCTTCTTTCTATGTAAGTGCGCAAATTTCTCCGACGAAAATATTGCCCTATTTATAGATTTGAACTCCTCACAGTCTTCCTTCTTCAAGTTGAACTCAACTATCTTCTTTGTTCTCCTTATTTGACTTGAACTTGATTTCCTCATCTGATCATGCTTCCTACTTCATTCCAGATTTGAAACCACATTCACGTTATTATACTTCCTTCTTTGCTTATGCTTCCTACTTCATAAGGATTTATTTATGAAAGGAAACCTTGTAGCACTGGTTTCTTGTTGAAAAAGAAACTCTTTCACCGCTTTAAAACTTCTAATTCGCGTGGTTGACGTTCTCCTTATCCCAGTCGGATTCGGTCTGAAAGGAACATGTCGGCGCAATCAATTCCTTTCATATGTTCCTTTATTTGTCAATTATCAAAATCTTTCTCGATCTAACAAATTCCCCCTTTTTGATGATGACAAATCATCACTTCTTGTTTGAATAGATCAATTTGTGTTATGTCAGTTTCTTAAAATTCAATACACATAGCAAACACATTAGAGGATCAAGTTAGACCAATTGGGTTATAAATATTACACAAGCATGCACTTCCCGCTTTTGACATCATAAAACACTATGAAGGCATACACCACACTAAGAGAAGCAAATTCGATACTCATGGCCACAGAGGCTATCACCTACACAAACACTTAAAAATCAAGAACTCAGTTAGCTATAGCAAATCATTTACACAAACATAGGAGATAGATATGAACCTGAAACTCAAACCCAACATTAGCATTAATCAAAAAGCATATACACCACAAATGTAATCAAAATTAAAGATATAATCAAACACTTGTGATAAGGGAAAAATTGGAAGGTCAAAGGCTAGAGTGGTTAGGAAATATCACAAGATCGGGCATGAGAGGGTAAATAAAAGTCCTTTTTCAGCAGCACAGAAAACATCTTTTGGATTAATAAAATTAATAGTCTTCTCAATTTCAAAGGCAGCCTTGGTCTATGCAAGCTCAGCCTTGAGCTTTGTGTTTTATTTTTCTTTAGCAGGCCTACATGTTCAAGATCATTGTTCATATGCAGCTGGTCCATGGCATTCTGGTGAGTGACACATATGACTTCAATTTCAGCTTATTTTTTTCCGTTTTGTATCACCTTTAAGGAACTAGTTCAATCTCTAGAGAAACAATAATTCACTCATCTCTAACCCCCAAAATCAGTAATCACCTTGCCTAAGAGCATTGTCCGCTTCCCAAAGTTCACAACTCTAATTTCAATAGAGTCATCTTTAATTTCAATAGAGTGAGTAAGAGGAACAAATTTTCTTCAGCATCATTTGTAAAGGAACATGTTCTCCCAATCTGTTCCCTAGACATGGTACTATCAGGTGCAACACCAACTATAATAATTTTTGACATCAACCATAAATCTCAGTTTATATGGATCCCAATAGAAGAACTAGGTTCGACAAAGGGGTCTCCCATTGATTTCCCCTCACTAGATTCACCCAAGTTGAGCCTAACAACTGAACTTTGTTCAACTATAGAGTCCCCAAAATATTCCCCCTCACAAGGTACATCCTCCAAAACATCCTCAGTAATTTTAGACACACCCAATACAAATCCCCCCTAAGAACTAACACAACCTACTTTCTACACCACAACCTATATTTTATAAGGCACCAAAGTAGAGGTGTCATCCACCAAAGTCATTTCAACCATAACATCAGATAGACCATCACACTTAGAATTTCTAAGAATGTCATTAAGAAACATAAAATGTAATTAATCAAGCATAGACATGTTTCTTGAAGAACACTTTATTCCACAATTTTAGAAAAAGATGATTTCTTGGTTAAGAAGTTTATGGAAGAGAAGAGTGTGAGTTGTAGAGACACACTACGATAAGGCTTTAAATAGGCTTTTTAAGAAAATGTTTGTTTAGTAGTATTGAGGACATGAATATATCTTTTGGGACAAGTGGAAGGAACAGGTACATGTGCATTGATTATATATTTAATTATGAATAATTGTAGTGCACATACCTTAGATCTCTGGAAAATGCTGAATTTTTGCTCCAATTTTACGAAGCCTCTCTCTTGTGACAAATGAAAGTACAATGTTATAGTGCATGAGTAGCTTGACTTTAAAAGTGGTATAGAGACATACAACTAAATGTACAAGACTGAGCATAAAATTCATTATTAGAAGGCAGTATGCGCAATGTTCATTAGCCATTGAGGGATACTCATGTGATTTTAATCATCCCCAAGTTCCAACATGTTCCTTTAAAAGTGTTTCTTTAGTCTTGCCTACTTTTCCAACTTCTTTGATTTGACCAAAAATAATTTTCACCACAAAAACTACCATTCCATCCTTTTCTTCTGAAGGTGAGAGGAGTTTCTTCTAGTTTCAGTCATGTGTCTCGAGCAACAGGTGTTCATATAGAATGATGCTTGCTTCCTCTCACTTTTCCTGCAAATTCGAAGGTTAGATTTAGGAACCTAGACTAGCTTGGGTCCTTTGTATTGATAAAAAGGATGAATGAGATCTCTATTGATCCATATTGGTAAAACATTTTTAAATTTTTTCTTTTGCCCCAACCTGTTCCTTTGATGTGATTCCTTTTTTTTTTAACAAGGTTGATTTTTCTATGTGAGGCAGCTTTGAAGTTTTTATTCATGTGAGTTATAGCTATTGGGCAGGTACCCCTTGAGTGACCAATACTACCACAATGTGTGCACAAATAAGAGGTTTTCTTAGGGACTTCTTTAATAAAACCTATTCCAGCTTTAGTGTTATGTGTTCTATTACTGAGCTGAGTTACAATCATTGAGGACTGAGTCCATTTGTTTGCCCTCTCAAGCTCATACTTAGTTCTAGACAGGTCAAGATTTATTCTTCTAGATTTTTTCCTTTCAAAAAATAGTTCATCTTTTAACCTCTTTAGATCTTGGTCACATCTGATTTGGTCACCACTATTTTTTTCTTTTCCATTCCCAATAACACTTTGTTTCAAAATTTCATATTTGAGAGCCAAAGTGCAGGAATCAAGTTGTTGTACCTGTTCCTTTAGGAATTGATTTTCTTTCTTTAGATTAGAATTAATTTTTTCAAGATCAATATATTCAAATTTTAAAGTGGTCAAGGAAGTCAATAACTGATCTCTATTTTCATTCAACTCTTGAAAATTATCTATGAGAGTTAGAATAAGGGAAGATAAATTTTTTTTTGAAAAACATTTTAGTTTATTTTTAAGGTCAAGCAGATTTACCTCCCTTTTCTCAATGTTCGATTCATAGTTTGGTTCAGAGTCCTCCATGGCCATCAAAGCAACATCTTTTGTATCATCTTCAATTAAGTTGTCTAAACCTGTTCCCCAAGCAGCATACAGAGCAATGTCAGATTTTTTTTCTTTGCTCGGAGGCAATTTTTTCTCATAGTTTCCACCTTTCTTGAGGAGCTTTCTGCGTTTTTTGTTGATCACGACTATGTCCTCATCATCCAGATCAGATTCATCACTCTCAGTTGCCTTGAAAGAAAAAATCATATCTTTGTTTCTTTTACTCATTTTTGTGTTATCAACATTCATCTCATAAGTCTTTAGATTTCATACAAGTTCATCCAAGCTCATGGTTGTCAAATCCTTTGCTTCTCTAATTGTAGTGATCTTGATCTCCCACGACTTAGGTAGAGTCCTCATCACTTTATCCACTTGTTCCTCAGTAGTATATATCTTTCCCAAAGACACCAGCTCATTCACAATAGTAGTGAATCTAGTAATCATATCTTGAAGTGATTCATCACTCTCCATCTTAAATGCTTCATATTCAGATGATAGTCTAGCAATTCTAAATTTTCTTACTTGGGGAGTTCCTTCATGTGCATTGACTAGTGTGTCCCAAATTTGTTTCGTTGTAGTACAACTAGAGATGCGATTGAACTCGTCAGGTCCAAGTCCACATACAAGGACACACTTAGCTTTAGCATTCTTTATGAGCATTCTATAATCAACTTCTCCATGTTGAGCCTTGGGCTTTGGAATGACTTTCCCTTCATCATCCTTTATCATAGGAATAAGAGGACCATCAGTAACTCTCATCCATAATTCATAGTCATGGGCTTGTATAAAATCCTCCATTCTCGCCTTCCATCCATGCATAGTAATGTCCATTGAATAGTGGTGGTATGCTGATGTGTTGACCTTCACTGTGTCCAAGAGGAGGTGCATAATTCATAGTGATCTTATCTTGAGTTATTAGATTCTACAAAGATAACCTGCTCTAATACCAATTGTTGGAATTATGACCCCCTTTATTCTGTAAAGGAACACGTACTAACTACTTGTTCTTTATTTTTTTTTGAGTTCTAGTAAATAATTTCGTAAAATAATAATTAGTTCACAGCTTTGTATTATTTATCTCAACTCCAAAAACACAAAGATTACACACCTAGGTAATCTAAGGAATTATAAACTCTAATTCCTAGCTAAGAAATTATAAACTCTAATTCCTAGTTACCCAAGTAAAAATACCCCAGATTTAAGTCTTCTGTCGTCCGTCAAGTTTCTCAAACTTGTTAGACGAATCCTACACACACACTTGATTGCAATCAAAACTCTTAACTACAATCTTACAATTCTTTCCTCACAAACTCGCAACACTCCACAAGTATATCTCAAAACTCCCTCAAACTCTTGATCGTGTTTTGATCTTCTCTCTATGGAAGTGCGCAGTTTTCTCCGACGAAAATATTGCCCTATTTATAGATTTGAACTCCTCATAGTCTTCCTTCTTCAAGTTGAACTTGACTATCTTCTTTGTTCTCCTTATTTGACTTGAACTTGATTTCATCATCTGATCATGCTTCCTACTTCATTCCAGATTTGAAACCACATTCACATCATTATACTTCCTTCTTTTCTTATGCTTCCTACTTCATAAGGATTTATTTATGAAAGGAAACCTTTTAGCACTGGTTTCTTGTCGAAAAAGAAACTCTTTCACCGCTTTATAACTTTTAATTCGCGTGGTTGACGTTCTCCTTATCCCAGTCGGATTCGTTCTCGTTCTGAAAGGAACATGTTGGCGCAACCGGTTCCTTTCATCTGTTCCTCTATTTGTCAATTATCAAAATATTTCTCGATCTAACAGAATAACTGCCGGCAAAAATTTCTTTCTTCTTCACTCTTAGTATGAAAATGTATATATATTTTTTACAAAAGTTAATCTTCAAGTTATTTGAAAAGAATTAGGTTTTGTAATTTGAGAAAGAATGTGTTTTGGGAAGAAGATGAAGATGAAAGGGGGTTGGGTAGGGGTGGGGTTGGGTAGAATAGGTTGACATTTTCATTTTTTTCTTTTTCTTTTTATAATTTTTGGAGCCCAGTGCCACATGTTATTTTTTAATTAGCCGTTTTGCCACGTCACCGCAAGTGTATCACACACTCTTCATATATTTTGCTGATTATAAAAAAGTGCCTAATAAGAACAATTTTTGAATTGGTAAAAGTGTTCAATAGGTACTAGTCTTAGTTAAGGTGTCTAAGTGAATTATGCGGACAACTTTAAGGGGTCACTGATGACTTAAGCCTTGAAACTATTATTTGAGACATGATATACTTAATTAGTACCAATTGGCAATTGTAACTTGAGCTAAACAAACTATATTAAGGTACTTGTTGCAGTAGTTATTAGAGAATAAAATAACATTGAATTATAGTTTATTAAACTAGAGCGGCATAGCATTGATTAAACAAAACAAAAATGAAAAAAAAATAACCATGCTTCCCAACCCCTAGACGAATTCAGACGCTGCATTAAACATGCCCACTGGTAAAAAAAGGGATCAAAATCGAGGGTAAAAATCGACGGACAGGATCAGCTTTTTTAAAGAAAAATCGACGTTAAACTGACAGATGCTATATTGTCAATTTTTCAAAAATATATATGAAAAATTAGGTATGTAGAATCAAACCCAGGTATTTTCTATAACTTTTGGATAATTTTACCAACAATTATACATGCTCTTCGATGAAATATTTTCAATCATTTTTATTTGTAGTACCGTTCAATTGCAATTTTGCATTTCAAAATGACTCTATCCGTCGATTTTCGTAAAGAAAAAAATAAAAAGTCTAGGGACTAGGAAAGAAACTATTAATTGACTTTCATGCCAAAGGAGGCATGGACTACGAACAATATAGTATTTATTGAAAGAAGCAGGAAGCATCTTATTATTTAATTTGTGTGATCACATATATTTACTTTTATTATATTAATTAGGCATGTTACATAAATGTATTTTTTTAACTTGATCTCATATCATATTTATGCTCTCCAACTTTTGGTATGCACAAGCAGGGGCGGACCCACATGTGTTCCAGGGGGTTCACCCGAACCCCCTCGGTAAAAAATTACACTGTATATAAAAGGTAAATTTTCTGTATTTATGTATATATATATATTTTGAACCCCTTCAATGACAAGGAAAATGAGATAGCCCAGCGGCAAGATCCTTCAGAACTTCGTGTGACGTCCAGGGTTCGAACCCCCTGGCTAGCGTTATACTTTTTACTTTTTTAGTTTCAGTTTTTTTTTTTATATAAAACATGCTAAAAGTGTGGTTTTAAATCCAAAAGAATTCAAGGGTCCCATTCCTTGAAAAAAAAATTGTTGGCTTATTTACACATTTATACATTTATTTTTCGAACCCCCTGAATGAAAATCCTGGGTCCGCCACTGTGCACAAGTAGTCACTTGAACTTGTATAAAATTGAACGTGTAGACATAATACGCATAGAACACCATGTATGACACAAATTGTCACGTAGGATGCCACGTATGACATATACGTCTTTTCGTTCAGCTTTATACAAGTTAATTAAGTATCTACTTGTGCACATCCAAAGTTGGAGAACATAAACATAAAATGAAGTCAAATTAAATGATACATTTATGTATTAGGCCTATTAATTAACAAATCACATTATTAAAAATACAAGGTTGAAACTGTTAAACCTCCCAATTAGTTATGTTATTAAATTACATATCGTCTCTCAACATTTACTGTTTTTTTTATATGTTGCAATTTATGGATTTTTGCCGTTACAAGTAAAACCTGCAAACTTCCAACTTTGTATATAGCCATAGGGCCTTTTACTCTTCTCTACCACCAATTTTTGTATGCATAATTAAAGTAAAACTTTTGATATATTTTCTGAGTTTTCCAAGATCAAGAATAATAATCAATGAATAGTGATTCGAGACGCATACACATGATGTTACGTTCCAAGTCAAGGTATATATAACACAACTTGCATGCACCTTAATTATTTTGCTAGTCATGTTTATCTACTGTCAAGGCTTAGACAAATGAAAAGATCTAACCTTTTTTTTGTATCGTTTATCGAATATTTGATGTTTTTGGAGGATTTGCAGAGGGTCCAATAATGATTCTGGAAAGAGGAGAAATTCTTCAATTATTTCAAAAACAATTTCTGCATCCAAACTTTGTAGATGTGATGCTTTGGGATCACAAATTGATACCAATGCACTTGTTTCTCTTGAAAGGAAGCCCTCTTTTAACCATTCATCTAAGGTATTATAAAAGTTGTGACTTTACTTATTATCTAGGTGCTCACTATGCAAATTGTGTCAAATGGATACTTAGAATTGATATAGTCGACTCCAACTAGTTTGGGATTGTGGCGTAATCTGTAATCATAGTATATCATTTTTGTATCAATTTGTCCAAAAATTAGATTTTTATTTGGTTTTTTGTGTGTGTAGAATCGAAACGATAGACGTGTTGTTATGCAAGAACAAATGGTAAAACTTGAGGAGGAATTGAGAGAGACAAGAGAGCAATTATGTTTTGTTGAAGGAGAAAAGAAGAAAGCTATAAATGAACTAAGTGAGATAAAACAAGTAGTCCACAAGGCAAGTGATGTAATAACATCAAGTGAACTCTATGAAGAAGTTAGGACTTTGAATGAATTGCTTACTAACAAACAAGAAGAGTTAAAGATAAAAGATAAGAATATCAAGTCTTTGAAGTTGGAGCTCGAAAAGGCGATAAAATGTGATCTCAAGATACCAGAAAAAGATGTATTTAGTCCTGTAAAAGCATTCAAGATTCGTGTAACGGATTGGTTATCTGATTTTAAGAGAAGGGTTCAAGAATTAGAAGATGAATTGGAGAACAAGAAGTTATCAGAGTCCAAAATATTTGATGCTTGGTTAGCTAAGACAAGACAGTTTGAAGAAATCAAGATTGAACTTGAAGAATCCATGCTTGAAGTAGCTTCTCTTCATGAAAAGATTGAATCATTCTACACTTTTTACAATGGAGAGACTAAAAATTCAACTGAAAAGGAAATAAGAAACGAGAACGAGAAGATTGCATCATCAAAGGCTAAGGCTTTGAATGATGAGATGAGTTTGCTAAAAAGAGAAATGAAATTGGCAAATGAGGCAGAGGAAAAGAGCAGAAAGGCTTTAGATGATTTGGCGTTGGCGTTGAAGGAAGTTTCATACGAAGCATCTGAGTCGAAAGAGAAGCTTTGTGCTACACAACAAGAATTAGGACTAGTGAAAAAGGAGGTTAGAAATCTGAAAGAGATTGTCAAAAGCAGTAAGGCTAGATATAAAATGTTTTTGGATGAAGCGAAAAGGGAAACTGATTTATATAGGAACACAGCAGAGAGATTGAAATTAGAGGCGGATGAGTCACTTTCGTCTTGGAATGGGAAAGAAATGAGCTTCATTGAATGTATAAAAGAAGTTCAAGAAGAACGAGATCTTGCTCTACACGAGGCTACTAAGCTGAACGAGTCTCTTAAAGAAGCCGAGCAAAGAAGTAAAGCAGCAAAGGAAGAAAACTACAAATTGAGAGACATCTTAAAGCAGGCTATCAATGAGGCAAATGCTGCAAAAGCTGCTGCTGACTTAGCTAGACGGGAAAATTCTCAAGCTAAAACAGGATGAATAAAGAATATGAATGCATTGTGAATGATGAACTTGCCTCACGACAGACAATCTCAACGAGTACAAACACTTGCATTTTTTTCAGCATCAACAGAACACAAACATGCAGAATGGGGAGCAAAAGAAAATGAAGTCAAGAAAGGCAAGGATCACATAAGCCAAGAAAACTTTCAGCTTCAATCACTGTGAGGTAACGATAACGATTCTGAGAAGGTGACAAAGGCTATGTATCGTAAACATTTTTGCAATTCATATAGTAATAGGAGTTTAATTAAGAGAGGAAAAACATCAGTTCTGAATTCGGAAGAGTTGCTAACCTCATAACGAGGTATAGTTTTCATAAGAACGGATTATTGCCTAGTTTACATTATATAGATTCATTTGAAATAGTATAGTTATTGCTCATGTACTCGTACAAAATCTTTCTGTAAATTCTGTCTATAAGAAAGTAATTTAACAAACATAATCCCACCAAATAACTCTGTTACTAAATATAAAGATGAAACCTCAGAGCAAAATGGTCTGTACTTGGTAGCCACAACTGTGTTTAAATGCTTCTTATTTATATCGTTTGCTTCTTGTTACAAGACGTAGTCATATTTTGGACAATAATTGGGACCAAGAATACTTCTTTTTGCTCTTGGTTTGGTGTCATTTGTAGTTCAAAAGGGCAAAAGGTTGTGGCCTTAGCTCTTCCTAATTTGCAACTTCAGGGCACAATTTCCCCGTCTTTGGCCAATTTGTCCTTTCTCAGTGTGCTCAATCATGAGAACAACATCTTCTACGGTGGCATCCCTTATGGCCTTGGCCACTTTCCTCGCTTGCAAGTGATTGATATTCAAAACAACCAACTCCAAGGAAGAATTCCAATAAGTCTATTTCAACATCAGAGAGTTCAAGTAATTTCGTTGGCTTTCAATAGACTCTGGTGAAATGTGGAAAAAGTCATGGTATGTATCAGAACTTCGAGTAACAATAGCCTCACAGGTATAATCCTTCCTTCTGTTAGAAATGCCACAAAGCTGCTGAACTTCAGTTTGTCTGGGAAAGAGAATCAAGGGCCAAACTCCGAAGGATATCAGTAATGTAAGCAAAGTTGCATTTTTGTACTTGACTGATAATCAATTATCAGGTTCTATTCCTGCAGTACTCTTTAACATCGACTCACTTCTTCCCGTGTCTCTGATATTAAATAGCCTTTCCGGTCCTCTCTTGCTTGATGAAGAAAATATTGTATCAAATCTGAAGTATCTAAGACCCAAATTTCTAGTTGCATTCCTTCCAACTTATGCAAACTTCAAGTCACAAGCACTCTGTATGATTAAAGTCAACGGGTGCTGCTAGTACTGGGATCTACATCAGAAAAGATGCAGCAAGAGTACAAAATCACGAATACTCATTAGACATTATAGGCTGACCAAACAAGACTAGTAGCTATGTTAAATAAAGAATATTAATAACCCTGCACTCAGAAAAGTCCAACCAGTTCAATCAATATAACAAATAAAATCAATATGAACGTAACAATATGAAATGCAATGCAATGACCAACGATCCTATCGGTATACACCCCCTCCACAACCGCTCTACTGTGAGGTAGGGGGGATTGTTGCCATCCATATACCTGTTGGGAATCATTTTCCTTTGGGCACCACTTCATATGCAAGTACCCGGTAACATTTTTCTTTGGGTTTCACCACAATAACCAACCGTCCAGAACCATTTCCCTTCTAACACATAAAAAAGTGCAATTTTTTCAAAAACACAGTTTTTCGAGACAGTTAAATCACAACACTACCATATTTGTAATTGTTAGAATGTACGCGTCCACTAGTGATCACAGGACCATATCCCAAACAAAATAATAGTGCAGAAAATAAATAGCTCAGAGTAAATAAGGCACAAGGATTTTACGTGGAAACCTCCTTGCTCAAGGGCGGTGAAAACCACGACCTGTATGCACAAGATTTCAACCCAAACAACATTTCACTCAAATGGAGCAAAGTTTCAGATTACAAACTCTTGCAACCTAGGAATTAAACTCTTAATTCCTTCCCCCTTATTGTAGTAACTCTACTACAAAGGAAAACAAAGCAATAACTATATTGCCCACTAAACCAACTAGCTCTAGTTGATCTAGACTTCAAGAACCCACCAAGGCTAACTAACTCTAGTTAATACGACTCAAACTAAAGTCTTAGACAAGCAACCGATCTACTATCCTTTATAACTTAGGAGTAGATTTACAATATAAGCACATAAGATATAAAACTCAAATATAACAAGACGCTTCAACATTCCATCAGGTCCCTTGTTGAGTATGAGCAGTGTTCTTTCTTAAAGATGACCTTTTCTTTTTGAGCTTATGAATTTCAGAAATTCAAAACTTTGTTTACCAAATCTTGGGTTTGTTTCTTGTGAGAAGAGACTATATATTAAATGGACACAAACCCCTTGGGACAAGGTCATTGGCTGAGAGCCTGCTACTCTGAAAAGCTGTGCACAAACCATGTCAGGCGTGACAGCTTTTAGACAGTTGTCTTTTGACTTTTTCATGTACACTGTCTTTTCAGGGCCAGGTCCCTTGCAGTGTGTTCTTTGATGCTTGAGTTCTTGAAAAGAATTGCTAGCTCTCTCTCTTTTTGAATGAATAATGTGTTTGTTTATTGTTGTATATATCAATCACGAATAAGGGTTTTGACCGCTAAAACAAACAACCTCGTCCGCCCTTCCTATTGGTGAAGTACGCTGCACTTTTCACCAACAACTTGACAAAACAGCTTTACAGCTGTACACCATTTGAACCTAGACAAGAGCACTCTTCCAAGGACCGGGTCCTTGCATTTGTGAGGATTATCAAAACACCTAGAATACAACAGTAATTTTTGAAATTCCTTCACATCAGTAATCTTCAGGCGGCTGAGCCAGAAAAATTCTCTTATATTCAGATTGCATCTCCAAGTGTCACGATCCAACAGGCTGTCATGAGAGGCATCCACATTAAATCTGATAGGAGAACCAATAATTTGCTAATACACAAGCAATTAATCACTTAAAACAACATTTTTAATAAGCAAAACAAGTCTTTATATCAACCACCATCAAAACATTCGCAGAAACCCCCACTCTCTCAAGAACCTGAAAGTCGTGTACCTAAATATCTATGAATTCAAGAATATGGGGATGCAACCCCAAAATAAAATCAGTCTAAGTCTGAAAAAAGGACCAGAGGGAAAAGATGAATCCATAACAGCTTGGAAGAAGCAACTCACCTTTGGATTCAAGAAATGTTGGACTCATAATTGAGGTCACGAAGCAGCCGTCGAAATATGCCATGTATTTAACAAAGAAAGAGCAAATGTAGTATCAGTACACTGTAGAGATCATCAACCAACTCCATATATATGAAGTATGAACATGTAAGCACATAACTTCGTAAAACAGATAACATATGCAATAACTATTATCAACAACATTACAACAAAGCTAACCAGTCCACTCAATCGACTAATGCAGACCTGTGCGATGTTATATACTTACAACAGAAGATTCAGATTCTAAGAGTAGAACTGTGAGGTGTTACAAAGCACGACTTAAGAGATACTAGCTAACCTAATTATGTTCTAAAATCATTTGTTGACTTATTCAAATTTGAACACGGTTGGAGTAATCTAATATGTGGTTTCGCCTGTTCTATTGCGTTTTTGTTTATTTCTAATACTGATCATGAAATATCATAAGCAACATGTTCTTGAGGTCCAAAATTCGAAGCTTACTCTTTTGCCATAAATATTGCTTTGTATTATTTCTTTGAGTAGTTTTCCACAAGTAGGCACTAGGAGGTACAATATATAAAGGGGGGGAGAGAGTAAAATAGGCCCAAACATTGACCTATTACAAATTACATAATCATGTTGAACTAGACTCACATTTGTTTTACTTTTCTTTTGTCTACAAACGATAGAGACGTCGAGTTGATAACTCTCTTATTGAAAAGTACATAGTCATAATCGACACAAACTGATTGCAACGATCGATCTCAACTAATTTGTACTACCAATTATTAATGGTAAATCATAGATCTTGCTACATTCAATACTTTCTTGCAATGAAAATATAAAACCGTATAATTTACTAGCTCAAACACCTTCAATAAACAAAAACCATTAACCAAAATCAACATTGAATTATTCTTGTTAAAACTCCATTTCTTAATAATAATTTGAGTACCCAAATAAATAATTAAAGCCAATAAATTGAACACAATATTTAAAATAAACCCTTTCATCTCATTTCCCTTAATTATTTTTTCAGCTTTTCTAAGAGCCATAACTCCATGATTACCTTCTTCAACAATTGAAACCACTAAGGCCATCACCCAAACGATCGATAAATATAGATAAATAATATACGCGAAAATCTTGAAAATAATAACCATTGAAAAATTATATAAGTTAGATGTAGCTAAAAAAGGAGTTGCCATGGATAAACAAAAGTAAAAATATCCAATAACAATAATTGTGGTATAAAACATTGTGAAAACAAGCCTTTTGCATGATCTAAAAATCTTGATAC
>JAJOOR010002846.1:0-59902 GCA_036250505.1 Solanum acaule
CAGAACACTGTTAACCCACTCTGTACATTTTCTGCGAAGGTTTTGGCGACATCTGGGTGAGATTTTAACAGATCTGAAAATGATTTGCATCCCTGTTTTGCCATTAATGTGGTGACGTTAAGGTCACTTGGAGCAGCTACCGGAGCTTCAGCAGCGGCGGAAGTGAGAATATGGCTGATTTGAATAACGGAGATGTTGTACGGCATTTCTACGACGGATTTAACGAAAGTAGCAGCGAAATGGCCGTCGTTGTCTTCATTTGCGAAACCTACTTTCCCACCTTTCATATTTGTGATATTGATGTACCCTGAAGTTCCCGGAGCTTCGCCGGTGGCTTGGAACATTGTGGCGGTGAGGGTACTTCCTTTAGTGATTTGATGGAGTTTCTTGGCGCCGAAGTAATCGGCGAATACGTGGAGAGAAAGGACGTTTTTGAGAGTGTAAGTAGGGAGGTGTTTTTCAAGGAGGGCATTCATGGCGGCATTGTCAATCGCGCAGACAGTGATGGTCTGTCGGCGATTGATTTCAGCAGCTAAGTGTGTGACGGTTAAGTAATGGTTGAAGGTGGAGAATTCAGGGTGTTTTGCGAGGATCTTAGTAATGTTGTGAGCGTAAGTGGTGGTGGAGAGAAATAGGAAGAGGAGGAGAGTGACGGAAAGTGGTACCGCCGGCGAGACCTTCATTTTTGCCGACGAGAGGAGAGAGATGTAGATTTGTTCTTTCAAAGAGAAGAAAGAGGGAAAAAAAAGAGATATAGTAGTGTTTCTATAGAGGGGTGTGTGTGTATATATATATATACACAATGATATTGTATTATTTTACTAATTAATATCTTAACGTTCAATTCAATATGCAAATCAACATTTGTCCATGAAATTTTAATGAATTATTAAGACTTTAGTTTATATAAATTGCAAAGGATCAAGGAGAGCTCGAGAAAGGGTCACACTCAAAAAATATATATTAATTTATAGGTCCCACGAAATTAAAAAACTTAACTCTTGTTTTATGTTGGGTAATGTTAATATTTACTCAGATTGGAGTCATGATCGAAAATGACAATTATATGATGAACTTAGTTATGAAATAAAGTAATACCTTTATTATCAACTATAACTTTTAAAATGATCATAAGCATTTTATCCTAAAACTCTAAAATTTCCATTCATTTATAAATGACATATTACATAATAAAAGCTAATTTGTCTATTAGGGTGTGTTGGCTATGAATGAATATGTTTTTCAAAGAAAATTAAGTGAGTTTCTTATTTATTTTGATGTGTTTGATATGTGAATAAGAATTTATATTTTTAGGTGGGGGTAGGGGTGTGGGATGGGGCTATATGGTGAGTTAAACGTGAATATGAGGTCTATTGAAGGGTGAGCGCACAGCCAAACACAATCAATATGAAATGTCGTTTGTAAAACTTGTTTTTCTTACTTTCATGAGAGAAATTATTTTTTTCATTTTTTAAGAAATTTGTTTTCCTACCGAACACACCATAAGTATTGTAGGAATTGTTATCACTAATGCATTTTCATGTTATTTAAACTATCATCTCCAGTGACGGAGCCAGAATTTTCATTGAGGGATTAAAAAAAACATGTTAAATAGTGTTGACAAATAAGTTGTACCAAATTTCAAGCTTAAACATTGAAAAATGTTACTAGCCAGATTTAAACGTGCGCCCTATTAGTTTCTGAAACCCCAAAGCCATTGAACCAGCCCCTTACTTGTATTAAGGCATTTCAATATTAAATATATAGACATAAAATACAAATTTGATCCTATATACACAATATACTTTTACAATTCAGAGGGTTCGGAAACTCCACATAGATCTGCCCTGATCATTCCTATAATTTTGTAATTACTTTTTGTTACAAGTCATATTTATCTTTTATCATATGGTATAAAATCATGTTTACCCTTTAAATATACACGTTACATTGATAATTTTTTTAAAATAATCTAGTGCTAGAGGAAGTTCCTTTTTAACTTGATAAAACTTTAGTTGGGTAATATTATGTAAAGTAGAAAGAAAAAAACAAGAAATTTAAAAGAGAAAAAGGTGAATAGATTGGCCAATACTACTTTAGTATTCTTTTTGCTCCACAACACGCCAAGTCCAACCACTGTTTAAAAATCAACTTTTTAAATATTTAAAGTGTTCTTCTAATCATATTTGCTTAATTCCTCTAAACATTAATTTCTACACTAGTGAAGAGTATGTAATATCACACATCTTAATATAACTTAATTACTAACATTTTAAACTTCTTGTGAAGTCGCACACCTTTATCTATGTTAGGTGTACTTATTGAAAATATTATATTGGAAAGAATATACGGAAAGTCTGAATTTTTTTTAAGTAAAATTAAATAGATTTTATTTAAAAGGAACAATACTGATTAATTAAGAGTATTTTTTAATTTAATTTACTTTACTCTAACAATAATTGATGTTAGAAATAATGATTCGATGAAACGACTATGAAAATATGATAGAGTTTTAGCCTGATTTTTGATTTATTACTGTTATCATGCTAAAAGTAACTTAGCGATGCACACACATAAGAAGAAGGTAGTTTTGGTGACCATTAATGCTTGGTCATGACTCATGTGGGTGACACACAATAAATCTCAAAAAATGACATGCAGGGTGTGACAATAAATCATGCATGTAGAACTTAATTCAAAAAGAAGATTTGTGGATCGAATATTTATGAGCCATATGAAACTTAATTCAAATGGAAGATCAATGAGTGTGCGATTAAAAAAATGATTATTAATACTTAACTAATTAGTTGTATCCAGCTTCAAATTCCAATTGCATATTATATTATATAATATAGTTTAATTATCAACAGATGTAATGTCCTTATCATGCTATGTATACAAATGATCATCAAGTCAATTTTGATTAATTTTCTAAAGACATTTAATCGTATCACACAAACCAAATACACCAAACAAATAATGAGTTTTATTCTAAGGTTAGGTAAAAGGGAATTCTCAAAGATTTCACAATTGATCCTACCACGTAAAATATATTTGTACGACAATAATTCAAGCTTTAGAAAATTTGCTAAAACACACAAAGCCAAAGTAAATCGACATAGCAGAAATCAAACACCAAACGAAATAAAAATGTTCAAAGTAAGTATCGAACGTCAAAATGAAATAAAAAAATATTTGTGACTTTAGGATAATATCTTAGTAGTGTTGTGAAGTAAAGTGATTTTTAACTTTTCAAGGTGTGTATATCACTTAATTTGACTTAGTCACGTGGAGGAAAAGTTCATAAAAACTTAATAGACTCATATTTACAGCTCAAAATTCTTGATGCTAATTGGTGGAGTAAATTACATTCACATTATATTTTAAAATTTGAAAAGAAAAAAATTGTTAGTAGGTAATTAATTTTGACTAAATATTATGTCTTTTAACATTTAGAAGACAAGGTAGTACTTTCTTCTAAAAATAAAATAACCTTCATTAACATAAAGTTTAGTTAGGCAAAAAGATCGATAAATTGAACATTATAATTTGAAAACAAATTTTAAAAAGTATAATTTACATAAATTTCATAGTGTTAAGAGCTAATTATGTTACTTTTGTTCTCTTTCAAATTACAAGAATCCCTCAAAATTTATGGATTTTGGATACATCACCTGACTTCCGAATACATCAGCAGACATCCAGATACATAGGGGAGGAATGTATCCGAGAGGGGAGGGATGTATTAGAGAGGGGATAGGACATTCAGATACATAGGGGAGAAATGTATCAGAGAGGGGAGAGATGTATCCGAGAGGGAAATGATGTATTAGAGAGGGGAATGATGTATCCGAGAGGGGGATAGAGATAAGAGATGTATCAGCGAGAGAGGATTTTTGAATTTTTTTTAAATGATAGAGAATTTTAGAGATTATGGTAAAATAAGATGTATATTTAGGTATTTTTTCGTTTTAAAATACACCTTTTTAATTCAGTATTAAAAAATTAAATTTAGCAACGGAAAATTTTTGTAACAGTAAAATCCATCTCTAATCCTATTTAGCGACGAATTAACAATGAATTTTTGTTAGCTTCAAGTGATCAAGTGAAATGGTGACGATGTTCATAGCTAATTTTTTTTTAAAAAGTGATGATTTGATTTTCTAAAGGTTAAAATTCAATCTAGTCTATCACGAATTTATCATAAAACTTCACGTGCACTAGAATTAATTTTACTAGTTGTAGTTTCGAAAGTGGCACTTATTAAATGCCAAGGAGCATAGGTGGATATAGCATAAATTGTGAATCTTTATTATTATTATATGTGTGATATATTCATCGATTAAAACCTTATATATATTAGTAAGCAAAACAAAATTAAAAAAAGAAAAGAAAAAAAGAAGCATAAGTTAATCATCTCTAATGGTTTGTTGATGGAGTTAGTAGATATTGAAACCCTGACTTTGACTTTTTCGTATGTTTATTTTTGAATATTTTTTAAAAATTTAATGAAAATTCTGACTTCGTCATTCATCACTCAGCACCTATCTCTTAACTTTTTGATTTAGAATTGATCACTCAATTCCCCTTATGAAGAAACATCCTTCTTCTCCAAGTTGATCCACCTAATAAATTTATGTCTAATTTTGCAAACTTGTTTGGAATGACAGGATCAGAGAGTGGGTCCTAGAACACATGCAGGAGTTCCTATGTGATTTCAAAGGATGTGTTCGGTACGAAAGAAAATATTTTCCTAAAAAAAAAAAAGTTTTGTAATTTATTTTTTTTACTTCTTTTCTTTTGCTCGATAGAAGATGGGGGTCGTGGGGCGTGGCCGCGTGGGGGTAAGGAGGCTATGGGATGGTAGGGATGAGGATTATGGGTGAAGATGGAGTGCATTCGAGAATGAGAATGGCACAATGAGAGTAAAATATCACTAATAATAAAATTTATTTTTTCTACTTTCATTAAAGAGTTCATTTTACTTATTTTTTTAACGAACTTATTTTTCTCATTCCAAAATATTTTGACTAATCGAATATAAAAAAAAAAATTGGGAGCTATACTAGTACTTTTCATGATGAGCAGGTAGGAGGGCCCCCTTATTTTTCCTCCTATATGGTTTCCAGACTGTCCTTACAACTCACTGTCCATAGAATGAATTAGAAATAACAAAGAACAAACTCATAATACAGATGACAACAATAATAATAATGAAAAGAATAAAACAATTGTATAATTATTATTGTCATTTGATTGCTACTAATAAAACGATCCAAAGACGTTGGATTATATAAAAGACATAATACATATTTTAACTTGATTTTACCTGAAATTTATATGTCATTCAACTTTAGGTGTGTATAACTAAACGCTTAAACCTGTATAAAATTAAACAAGTAGACACAGACATTCTACCTGACATAATACACATAAAATGCCACACAGGATATAAATTGTCATATAGGACGCCATGAGGACGAATGTATGTATTTATTTAATTCTATACGAATTTAAGTATCTACTTATACATATATAAAATTAGAGAATATAGATATCAGCTTGAACCAAATTAATTATGCTTATATAAATTAATGTTTGAAAGGGAAATGAATTTGTAAGAGAAAGTAATAGTGAGTGTCGGTAGAGAGAAATAGAGGTAGGGACAGCCTTAATAAGCAGCAAAGAATATAATTAAATAAAAAAATTACAATTTGAAAGTTTTAATTAGCTGTTTCACCTATCATGAAACTTTTAAACTTAATATTGTGAATCAATATATTTTGTGGAATCAATTTCATCTCCAGAAAGGTAGAAAATTATTTTCTTCTTTAGTGATTTTTTTTTTTTTTTCATATCAAACACACAAATATAATTTTCTAATAAAAGAAGTCTCAATCACATTAAATACAACAAGATAATCGTGTAAGAATAAATTATGCTTTCTGGTTTGCACACTTTCTATAAGCAGATTATTTTAGCAATATTAATAAATTGGACCTTACATATTTTTTAAATAAGAAAATTACTTATATAAAGAAAAAAAAATCGAGAGAACTCATTTTCAGTTGTCAAAAAATAATCATTATCAGCCATATATCTTTATAGACCATTTAAATTTGTGTGTATAGCACCTGCATGAGTTTGTTTTTTTTATTTTTTTTTATTTTTTATAGTTGCGTTATTTCAATATAATTCGCCTTATACCTGCATGTATTTAAATCCGCCCCACCCTATCTCGCACGTGTCTAAACCCGGATTGCTCCACACGCATATCTGTAAATTAGCAAATCATGTCTTTTTCGTTTGGTAAGTGGTTATAGCATCATTTCTTCGTAGTCCATTATATTTAATGGAAATATATATTCATATAATAATATTCTTTGTCATAATAATGCACTTAAGTATCAAATTAGTTGGTCAAAATTTGTAAACCTATTATTAAAAATCTTAGAGATTTCATTTCTATAAAAATGGTTAATTATTATGGAATAGAAAAGTAATTTTACAAAAAAAATATTGTTATAAAGATGGTTGTTGTTGTTACAAGTAAGAAAAAAATTATAGACAAAATATGACTACGAGAAAAAATCTTGATTTTTGTAAGTAAGGTGATGTTAAGAATGTTGTTATAGAAAAGTATAATTTGTACTCCCTTGTCACATTTTATCTGATATATTTTTGAACAACTTTCACATATAGCAAACATAAAAGTTATATTTGTATGTTATAGCTATAATTTGCATAATTACGCTCCATAGCAAACTTTATGTTTGCTATGGCTATTGATATGTATATTTCGGTATAATTTGTATAATTTGTATTTGTATAAAGCGAGAAAGAGAGAAAGACAAGAAAACTGGGCAGGGGAAGATCTGTATTAGTATAATCATAAGTGTATAGGATGAAAATATATGTATTTATATATACAATTTTCTCTCGCTTTATACAAATACAAACGCAATTTATACATTTGTGTTTGTATAAAGTGAGAGAGGCGAGTGAGAGTGGCGAGCAAGATCTGAGAGAGGGGAGAGAAGGGAACGAAAAGATATGTATATACACAATTTTCTCTCGCTTTATACAAACACAAACACATTTTATACATTTGTGTTTGTATAAAGTGAGAGGCGCGAGGAGAGACTGCCCAACAAGAAATGAGAGTGGCGAGCGAGAAATTCAGGGAGAGAGGTGAAATGACAACAGTTTGCTACGGGTTACAATTAAATCAAACTGTGGTTATAGCATTTAATTTGAATTAATATTTTGCTATTTTATACAATTTTCCCTATATTTTTCTGGTAATCAATCCTAAAAAGAATGATATATTACAATATTTAAAAATAATTTAACTTTAATTTATTTTTTTTCAATTTTCCTGAGATAATTTATATTTACTTTAATATCTATAACTTATTTTAAACTATTTTTTTTTTTTACTAGAATATCTTAAATTTCATGTCAATCAAATTGCATAGACTATTGCCAGAATTTATTTCATTACATGTATCATTTTGGAGCACTTATTGAGTTAGTGATGAGAAGCTTGGGCTACTTGTAAAGCCCATATTAAATGAAACCCAGCCAGACCGAACGGCCCAATATTTCCTTGATCCAGTGGAATTGGGCTGTATCGGTCCATTCCAATTTCGGGTCATTGGATGTGTTTGTTATGGAGGAAAATGTTTTCTTATTTTTTCATGTTTGATTGGACAAAAATTTTGAAAACATTTTCTCTTATAATTAAGGAAAATGACTTCCTTAATAGAAGTAAGGAAATAATGATATTCTATGTTTATTGTATTCTCCGCTCCCATGCCCCCAATTCCCCACCACCTCTCATCTCTGTTTTGCTAGATTATATTATATATACAGAGGCATATTTAGAGAGGGTTCCGTGGGTTCATGTGAACCCATGCTCTCTTCTCTAGATCATATATAGTAGTGTTATATTTTTTTTAAAATACTTAAATATAGATGTGTGAACCCACATTCAAAGTATCTTATAAAAATACGATGATGATTGGGTGCACCTCTCTGTATTTTTTTTGAGTAATACCTCTCCAAGTGGTTATCGGTAACACTTTTGATGTTTCAACTAATTTTTCTTTTATTTTTTTGCTTTAATCTTTCAAAGTTCAAGAGTGTTACATTGAAAATTCCCAAAAAAATATATAATTAAATCAAATGCGTATATTAAAATTTTAAACTAGTAATATTATGTATTTTAGACTTGTAATTTTAAAATTTTAATAGTTCATATTAAGTTTCTAAGGTCAAACCGTTCAAATTTATATCTTAGATACACTTTTTCGTAATAGTGCACCCATCCTTCTGAAATCCTGGAGACGCCTTTGATTATATATAAACGCTCTTGAAATAATATTTGTTTGTTTACTTAACAAACATTAGAAAATAAGTAAGACTAACTTGTTTTCCAAGAAAACATTCACTATAATAAAATAACTTTTAGCGGTAATAAATATGGACATTAATAAAGAGTGTTAAAATCGTTCACGGCATTAGTTAATTACCATTAGATTTAGTGTCGCTATAGACTTTATGGACATTCACAAAGAATGCTAATTGCCTCTAAGAAAATATATTTAACTGTATGTGATACTTTGTACACCAAATTGTCTTTCTTTTTAAAATTATTTAATATGGGTTTATGGGGTGGGGAAGCTTACAAAACTGAGGCATTTTGCCATAATGTGTTGGAAGTCTCTATGACAGGACCTAATGACCAAAGATCACAAAGTATGGTTCAAGAATTCTCTGTCTTTAGTAAAAAAAAATTTCTATTTGAGACCAAATGTTGTCTCATTAGGGCATGGTTTATATGTCTCCAAGTAGTTATATTGTGCTTCTCAATCTTATATCTGTCTTCACTAAGGTACCATCTAGCCAAAAAAAAATAAAATTAAAGTTGTTTTCAAATATTTTATAATCATTGACTTTAGGGTTTTATTTAGCTCATGCAAACTATCTAAAAAAATATAGACATGTTAACTTTGACCTATTGTCAATGGCTAATGAAAAAACGAAATTCAAGTATATATCAATACCTATTACGAATAAAAGATGAAGGTCAAAATAAATAACTTTTGTGAAAATCAACCCATGGTCAATTTCGTAACAAATCAAATAAATAGAAATTTTTATTTGCACCTCCTAAATAAACATTCAAATTGGACTAAGATATCGATTTTTCAAGAGGAACATCAATCAGTTTGTGTATAATAAAGCATTTCAACATGATGTGACCTTGATCAAGACTTAGAAAAATGGAAAGGCTAACTCACATACCCACTCATCAAACATGATTCGTAGGTCAATTACAACGGATTCTCGAACTACAGAAACAACAAGTCCATTAAAAAATTTCAATAAGTAACAACTTTTATACAAATTTTATTTCTAGAAAACTTGAATTATAACTATTTGGATTGACTAAAAGTTGATGAAACCTACTTTTAACTTTCAAGTCATTTTTAACTTTTGAGAATATTTGACAAAGTTAAAAATAACTTCAAATTAATTTAAAATGACTTAAAAAAAGTTAAAAACCAAGAATAGGACGGTCCCTACTTTTTATTTTTTGACTGTCATTTAAAGTTTATTTTTTTTAATTTTTTGACTTAAAAGCTACTTCCTCTATTCATTTTTAATTGTTATGATGCGCTTTTCGAAAATCATTAGATTACATTAATTCGATATTGTTATAAAAAAAAATAGATATTCAAAAATTATACAAAAAGTACTATATATTTCAATTTTTTGCATATAAATATGATGAAAAAATACATCATAAAATGTTAGTCAAAGCTATTATCATTTGACTCTAAAAAACAAAACTATAACAATTAAAAAAAACCGAAGATAGTACATTTTTTAACTCTATCCAAACGGGTTTTTAGTTAACACTCCTTGGTGTATCTGAAATGTTTAAAATGAAAATCAGGAAAATGTTACAGGATCAGTACACTGTACATGTGATATAGATCCTAAGATTAAGATATGATTCAACAAATGGAATACTAAGATAAGGCCAAAGACAGCAAAAAGAAGATTAAGACATAAAGAAATGCAAATAGAATAATCTTATTTATTTATTTGCCTAGGAACATGATCTTTTAAACTTTTAATAACACTTTAATGTACATCAAGAGAAAACAATTATGATTGGTATCCAAAGTCTCTTTTCATTGGGCAAATTCAATGTATTAGCAAGCACAAACTTCACAACCAAAGAAAATGTAATTTGGCTAGCACAAAATCCATCAAGGATAAAAAAAACTTAGAAACTTTCCCGCTTCTTAACATAGACGACTTCGTATTCAGGAATTCAAACCTGAAATCTCTTGGTTAAAAATGAAAGATTACTCATCGCTCCACCACAACTCTGATTGGTAACTTGATAAAAACAAATTAGTATTAGACAAGTAGACATCAAGAAAATTTAAAATATAGCCACTTTATGCTGAAATCTCAAATCCTGAACATTTGATGGATCCCATGGATATGTCAATCTCTATCAAATTGTCTTCTTCATAGACATCACTTATATCTGCCAAGAAATCCATTAAGCAATGTTGTTGAAAGATGGATTTTGGTACTAAATCTGCAAATACTACCTTTTGGTGTTGTTGATGAAAAGATAATTTGGGACTATCTTTTACAAATTGACCACTTGGAAGTGCTATTTCAATAAGGCTTTCTTCATCAGAAATTGAACCATCTGAGCATAGTGGACTCTGTTCTAACTCACCAGAGAATGGCCACTCAATATCTGAATCTTCACTTGAAGATAAGGGGCCACCAAGACTCTCACTTTCTGAAAATAAATCATGAATTTGAGACACCCCATTTTCAATTCTTGGATTTTGGACTGATGAAATTTGCTCAACTTGTTTAAAGTTTACATTTTGAGCAACCCCATTTTCAATTCTTGGATTTTTGACTGATGAAACTTCTTCAACTTGTTTAAAGATTCCATTTTGAGCCACCCCTTTTTCAATTCTTGGATTTTGGAGTGATAAAACTTCCTCAACATGTCCAAAGTTACCATTTTGATGTTCTTCTTCTTGGACTGATGATTTCTTGAGGATTTTATGTTTTTGTTTAGAGAATGTGAAAGCTATGGTAGATACAACCAAAACTGAAGTTGTGATGGACATAGAAACAACCCCATGACCTGAAAAACTGGCAAATAACAAGTATGGTGGAACCAGAACAGCAATCCATGGTATTGAGCTTCTGAGAAGAGACATAGAAGAAGACATTTGATTTGGGGGTTTTTCAAGATTTTGCAAAAGAAATAAGAGGAACAAAAAGGGAAAAAAAGAGGAAAGTTATACCCAATCAGGTAGCACTTGAAAAAGTTAAATGTTGGATAAAGAAAAGGGGGAAAAAATGGGAACTTTGATGAATGTACTGATGAACAATCAACAAGATGATTGACACTTCCAATCTTGATTTAAGATTGTATAAGAAAGTGTCAAACAATACATTTTCAAGATTCAGAAAGCAAATATAGCACTTAACTAGCTTGAGTCAAGTGAATACAAAAACTTGGTAAAATAGACAGCAAGTAAAGTAAACTACCAAAAGGAGGAGCTAAAAAATGGAAGAAAACAAGTGGTTTAGTAGGTTTTAAATAATGAGATTAAGAATTACAAACAAGAATTAAATTGATGTGCTGTTTCCTCTTCATAGACTCACATAGAAAAATGTATTTTTTTTGTTTTTCTAAATATTAATCTAGTGGTCTTCCTCTGTCACTGATTCTCTTGAAATCCTAAAACCCCTCAACTGTTTCAACACTTTGAAGTATGAGAAAGCCATGTGCTGACCTCTGAACTCACCACATGGCATTTACACCTCCAATTTCCATAACACAAAAAACAAGCCCCTTAAGTACAAGTATTATACTAAAAGAAATGGTTATTCTATTCTATGATTCAAAAAAAACTTTGTAACTCCAAGAAAACCATTATCACAGCAAATACCTGAAAGTTTTATGAAGATTCAGATGGATAAACTTAATAAAAAGCAGCAACCTTTTTTTGTTATTCAACTAAAGAACCTTCCTTTTTTCACTTATTTGTGGCATTGGCTGAGTTTAAGTACCACCAATTACTCTTTTTTGCCCTCTCTGCAACTGTAACTTGACTTATAAGCTAGTCAGAATCTGGCTTTCTCAGCTAGGTAAGTCCTCCGTCTATTTTATATGAGTTAGTTTCAGGGGGGATCCACCCTTGGGTTAGGGGTGTTAAGCAACCTGTCTGAAAATTACATTGTATATAGAGGTCAAATTTTGTTTAAATAAATATCATATATTATTATAAGTGGGAAGCTCCAACATTCAAAGTTGGATTACCATTTTGCCCCTACACTAAATAAAAATGTTATAAAACATGTAAATAATAAAATATTAAATAGTTAAAAGTTGAGTAATCATTTTATCATTTTAAAAAAAAGTTATTTATCAGTAATTTAACTACATTTAATTGATAGAAATATTTCATCTCCCCATTAATTAACCTAATATAGATTACTTGAACTCAATTTACAATCCTACTATTTCATATCTCACATTTACTATATTTTCCCTTGAGCTTCCAAAAGTTATGTGAACTTTTCATGTTCCTTGTCAAATAGAATTGGAGTAATATATAGTGCATGTGAAGTGATTTTCTACAACTCAAGTCACATTAATCTTTCATCTTTAAGTTTTATATAATATATAGATTAGAAGCTATATGCCATAAAAGTTTGAATATATAAATATATATTGTTGATTGGTGACTACTTTATTCCTCTTATGCTCATTTTAGTTCTCAACAATATATATTTAATATATGAAGATTTCCTTGAGTTTGCTAACTAATTCTTATTTATTTCTCTATATTTCAAATTTTATTTGGCAACTGTGCGCTCTTCACTTCTCATCATCAGGTACATAATGGATATGTTATTTACAACTCTCTCTTCTTTTTTTAATCAATTTTATTATTTCACATACATAAAATATAGTTTGTAGGAAACGTGATATAGAAATAAGATTTTTGAGATTTGAGAAATTGTCTGTATAATTTTCAGGATATTTAGATCTTATACTTTTTAACATCTTTTACATATTTTAACTTTTTTTATATCAAGTCCCTTGTTCTTTAATAAGGATCGATTCTTATTATATTTCGTAATGCAATTATACTTAAACAATACAAAGTAATACTCTTATGTCAAATTTTCGTATGAAAGAAAATGTTCTTAAATAGAGATTGATTCTTATTATAATTCGTAATACAATTATATTTCAACCATACAAATAATATTATTATGTTAAAGAAATCCTAATCTTGAATCAAAGAAATTAAAGGATACATGTAGGTGCAATTATAATTAATATGTATTGATTCAATTTTTTGATGTCAGTAATAATTAATTATCTTCGTCATAATATAATTACTACTTTTTTACTAGGTGTATACTATAAAATTGACAATGATATTCTAGCCATATTAAAGAAGACATATGTTGATCAACTTTTTGTTCAACATTTACAAAATACTACTCTCATTCGACAACAACTTCTTATTATGCATACGAGACTATAAGAGGAGGAATTCCCAATTTCTGAAAGTCATGACATAAGTTTTAATATGCGAAGCAATTGAAAACATAACAAACCTTGCTTACGTTCACATTTAAACTATTAGGTGTTCCTATAAGAAAATATGGAAAGTGAATTAATATTTTAAATTTCAACAATTTCTATTTTATAATTCATTTTTTAAAATATAAAGAAGTTTTATAATAATAATAATATGGGACAAACGAGCAAAGCACGTTCCCAAAGACTAGTATATATATAAGTATTGACACCTCTTTACACATATTAAATATTTAGTCTAGTGGTTAAGGTGTTGCGAAAATTCATCGAGCCTGAGAGTTCTAGTCCTATTGACTTCATAATTGACACCCCTTAATGACAATCTTAGGTCCGCTACTAGTTAGTTTGACTCGACATAAAGTTTAAGAAAGGCTTTTGAAACTTGTGGTTTAAATAGTGATAGATATTTGTGTGACTATAAATCATTTTATTATAGAAAAATGAATATTTCTAAGTTAAATTATTACTTAATATAAAAATGTGTCATTTTTTTTAAAATTAACTAAAAAAAAGTAAGTCATATAAAATGAGACAGATAAAATACTAAATAAATAGCTAACAAAATTTTGGTCAAAATTTGAATAAATTTTTCATTGGTGACATTAATAGGAGTACTTTACAATGACCAAGACTTGTCAGGAACCAAAGTGATGCTGAATTGTGCCTATAGAAAAAGTTTAACCAGGAATTGTATATCTAGATAATAACATAAAAATAAAGATGATACTATAGTCTATAAGTATATTTTTTGTAGCCTTTATTATTATTTCATCTAATGGGGGAAAGAGTTGTTTTTTTTATATTGTCTAGTTAGGTAGGGAAATAGGAGGGAAATGATAGGAAGGTAGATGAAAAATTCAAAAACTTTAGTGCCTACTCTTTCTTTAAATCATTCTTCAACTGCATTTTTTATTTCTAGTTACATTATTTTATGTTGGGAAAAGGGATAAATATATCCTTCATTTATAGGATTCAGATCAAATATATTCTTTGATAAAAAAAATTGTGTATATATATTCACTACGTCTAACAAATGATGCATATATACCTTTTTCATTAATAGATTGAGTTAAAAATATTCTAAAAATTGGTTCTTTTTAAATTCCAAAAACATGTGTGACTTTAAAAAATTAGCTCACACGTTGTTTTAACCATTCAGACCCGATCCGGATCCCACCTAAATTAAGGAAACTCAATCCCTCTTCTACTCGGATCGGACCCAAACCTATTTTGTGGCTGAATATGAGAAGAATTGGGTTTTATTCATTTGGGCAGAGTCTAGAGGGGTGGGTGACGTCATTTTTTAAGGTCACGTGATATTTTTAAAATTAATGTTAAGATATTTTTTTTAATTCAGTAAATATCACTATGTTAATGAAAAGAATATTTATGCACAATTTGTTAGATGATGGGGTATATATGCATCAGTTTTCCAATGAAGGATATATTTGTCAAATATTATTAAGTTGAGGGGTATATTTATCCCTTTACCCTTTTATGTAGTAGATCTACCAGAGGTTGTATTTTTGCTATGAAGATTGATGAAAAATTATCACAAAAGAATTTTTAAAAAAATCATATTAGTATTTATTGACCTAGAAAAAGCATGTGATATAATAACGCAAAAAGATCCTTTGATGGATGATAAAAAGAAGAAGGAAATTCATATTAAATATACGAATGTGAAAAAGGGCATGTAAGATGAGCCTTCACTAATATGTGTTACTTCATAGAATTAGTCAAATTATTGAAAAAGATGAGCCTTCACTAATATGTGTTACTTCATAGAACTAGTCAAATTATTGAAAATGAAGAGGTGCTAACGAGATGTTAATTATGTGATACATAGAAGGATAAGTTATACACAATGATTATAACAGATTATTATACGAAGTGAATGTTGAGTTATTAAAGTCCAACATATCCAGAAGATGAGTATTGCATAGATGCACATGCTAAAATTGATATGTGATAAAAAAGATTAGGTAATAAATAGTTTGGAATTGTTGTTGTTGGATAAACAAAGGGATGGATTAGTGCTTTCTTGATGAAATTGATTAATGTTGATTCCCCATTAATCTAATCTTTTTTTATACAAAGGAGTTCTCAACTTTCTTGATAGACCATCATATAGACATAAAATGATTGCAAATTAACCAAGAATGCATCCATCTTCTAATAATAATAATGACCTAATTGCTTTTTCTCTTTTGGTTTGTGCCTTTAATGATGGCTTTTTGCATGCTTTTAACATGTGGGACATTGTAATTTAGAATTTCTCCACCTACAAGCAATTTGGCTCTCCCATCATCCAAGCACCAATTTGTTAATTTAGAGAAAAAAATATACATTTTGTTTTCCTATTCCAAGGTCCATTCTTGATAATGGGGTTAGTCTTTTGTTACCTAAAGGCAATATGGCTTGCCCAAATTATAACTCATTTCTAATTAAAATGGAAAATATAGTAGGTACTTTTTTTTGGGTTTTTCATCTGATGTTTGGTACTCATATTAGAATCTAATTAAATTCGGATTTGCATCGTAAAGTCTCACATTAAAGGTAAAGCGCTCCATATTAAAGGCGACTTCATACTCTGGAGAACTCAAACTCAAGACCTCTAGTTAAGAATGAAGGAGTATTTACCACTCCACCACAATTCTTGTTTGTATTCCTAGTAATTATTCCGTCTGCATTGGCTATCATACGAAGGAGAAAAGGATTTAAGCATTAATTCAACTCTTAGTAGGTGTTTGTACATATATGAAAGTTTAAATATAAACACCTTTTTATTGTGTCTATGTTATTCTAATACAATGAAGCAATAACAATAATTATATCTCAATTCCAAATAAATTAGGATCAATTATAGGAAGCTTTTATTGTTGATTATGTCCCTCGATCAATTTAATATCATAAAAACTTCTAGCTTTAATTAAAAGTGAGAAATTTTATTGGATAAGGCACATAAATCTCTATGTATTGTGATCAAATTGTCAATTATGCAAGAGTTCTATTATCCTCCTAAATATGATTTACATATCTAAATTATACGAAGGTCTTATTACTCCTCCCCTCGTGCGAGAGTCCTATTATTCTTTGAACTTAATTGTCGGTTTTTATATTTAACATGTTGTGTCTATTAAGATAATGTTATTGCATAGTTAAAGTGCACTTTTGCACTAATTTTTGTATCTATGAAGTTGCATCACTCATTTTTGACATCTATAAAATTATTCATGTTTTCTTTATTTATGAAGTTATCATATTTTAAAGTTGATTTTTTGCACAAATTTTCTTCATTTATTTGGTATATTATACTTGCAAATTACCATGTTTTTTAAAATTAATTTTCTTGACGCAAATCCAAATTAATCTGGTCGAAGTAGATACTACTTATTATCAAATTAAAAATCAACTAAATTGCAAATAATCCTCCAAAAGTCGTAGGAAAACCGAACTTGATCCATATTTTTTCAATCAATTTCATTAAAAATTCAAACAATACAAATTTAAATAAATCGAATCTAGAAATATCGGTCATTGCAATCTTAATCCTCCAAAAGTCGTTGCTAAAAAAGTAAAAATAAAAAATAAAAAATGAAGCCACATGTCAACAAATTGCAAGTGCTACATGTCGCAAATCGAAAGGAAAATCACATGGTGTGAACTCTTTTGCTCAAGATTAAGACTACAACATTCTTAAAAGAGTCTTAAATAACATTATTTACTCTTCTAATTGTCTTGAAGAAAGTAACTAGACAAACATAACCGACCGCTATTTGGGATTTGTAGTGTTGCTTAATTACTGATTTTGGTGTGTCAAAACATGGATTAAGGAGAATAGGAGGGGACCATGTCTTAAATTTGTGAATTTTTTTCATTGTAAAATGCTAATTATGTGGAGAATAGCATAGTCTATACTTGGAACACAGAGCTAATTGATTTTGTCATGTATTTCTCTTTAATATAATTACACTTCAATTTCAATTTATGTAACAAATTTTAATCAGATACAAAATTTAGTGAAGAAAGAAACACTTTTAAAATATGTAGTGTAAATCAGACTAGACATTTGTATAGTAAAGATAAAATACAAAATTTAAAGTTAAGTTCTTGCTGATGTCCGAATTGAGCTTGTAATGAATTCTTTTATTTGAAAAGAACTCTTTAATATAAGAAAAGGGTAATGCTAAATGGCCAGAAATTTAAAAAAACTATAATATTTTTTTTATTTTAAAATAAATTGATCTTTTTTCCATTTTTTAGTTAAAAGGGTAAAAATGTTTTAAAAGGTAAAATGTCATAGGTAAAATACCATTCTGGCCAAATTTTCTTGCCAAAAAGATTTTTCCTATAAGAAAATATATATAGATACTACCAACTCTTTATTCGAGATATGTTTAGAAATTGATTCCTAAATAATATATTCTATGTTCTAATTTATGTAATATTATTTAACTTGACACGAAATTTAAGGAGAAAAACTATACAATTCAGCCACCATAAACTTGAGGGGTCCAAAAAAAAAATCAATATACCAATATATCCCACTTCATTTGGTGGCCTAAGGTACTTGTTATTTTTCACCAAAATAAAAATAAAAATGTGAACTTCATTACACCATACAATCAATTCGAGTCATCATGAACTACAATAAGCCAAAGGATGATTGTTCGGCTTTAATATTTTCTATCACAAAGAAACTCATAGATTAGGAGGATGACCTTTTCTTGATATATGTCTAAAGGCATGATTTATATAACATTATATCCGACACTATAAAAAATAATCGTAATGAGCTATGAACTTCATCGTTAATTCGTTCATAGTTTTTTATTTGCCTATTCCAAGGTCCACAAGATTAGTCTTGTTAGTTTTTGCCAACAAGTATTTGGGCTGAAAAATACATTGTAAGGCCCAGATATATACTTGATGTTGAGAAAAAAGGCCATGTAATAATAACCATAACAACATACTTAATTTCCACTTTAAATATTACATTAAAATTTATTTTTTATAGCAACAAAAAAGTGAAAATTTCATATATGACATTTATTAGACTAATATTTTCAAGTTATAGCAGTAGAATAAAACTTTCAAGTTGTAACAATAAAAAATTTCAGGTTATAACATATTTTATTAAAAAAAAACAATTTTTTAATTAATTGTAAAATTTTGTTTTGAATAAAAAAGAAGATAAAAAAGGAAAATAAATCAATTTTGAAGAAAAAAATAAAATAAACAGAAATAGGTGTATTAATTAAATTTGAATTGATTGATGATAATTATTAATTAGCATAAATTTAGGAGATTCAAACTAATTAGGAATATTTGTTTTCCTTAATTCACTCTAATCTGTTAAAATTAATTAAAAAGTCTGATTTTATCCATTTTCTTCAACGTTTCTCTCTCTTCGTTTTTTTTCTCTTCAGAATTGTTGTCACTGACGAGTAAATCAAGTTTTTTTTGTTTGAAAAATCATGATTTTGTTGGATACCAACTTCATTCATTTTTTTTTTATTTTTTTTTTGTGTTAAAATATGAATTTGGATGCCAAAGGTGTATAGTTTGGATACCAATTATAAGTCAGAGTTAGTTCATGAACTTTAAATTAGTAGTATGATTTCTTTCTAGTTAATAAGACATTGTAAAATCATAAACTCTAAATGTTGAATCCAATTTGTATGCATTTTGTATTTAACTGTTATCCCGAAAATTATTATAGTCAATGTGTAATTTATCTTTAAAATGGTGTATCCATTTGGAATGCAGTCTGTATATAATTAGTATCCTGCGATTAAATAGTCAATCTGTAATTCATATGTAGTTGGTATCTTTTTGGAATAAAACAATGGATATTATATATATCAAATACTTAAGGTTGTAACAAACACAAAAATATCGTCCAAAAGTTAAAAAAACTTGTAATTCTAAAAAGTCTAAAGTGTAATCAACTATCTCAAATTTGATCTCCGTGGTCTTAGGGTGGGATAATTGCTGGTATCCAAAGCATGTTCTTTTGCTATTCGGGGTCCACCAAATTTGCTAGCAGCAGTGCAAGTTACTTCACTCTCACTAATTGCGCCATCATCATTCTTTGTTTTTCCATAATGCCATATGATGGTGGAATACCTTTGACAATGGTACTTTGCATCGATATCAACAGAACGCATATCAAAAACTCCATTACTGATGTATACATCAAATAGACATGTGTACAAACCACAATCACTGAAAAAAATTTGAAAAAAAAATCATTTTATACCATTTTCATATCAATGTTAAAAATTTAAATACATTAATGGAGAAATTGAAAAAGAAACCTTCCTATTAGGAAAAATCTCAATTTCATATCAATATTAGTCATAATTCAAACAAAACAGAGTAATTTAACAATTCATACCATCTGCATACTAATTTAACAATTCATACCATTGGGCTACTGATATCAAACCAATTTCATACCAATGTCAAAACACTATTCATACCATTTGCATACCAATATTATCTCACATTTCATACAATATCCAAAAATCATATATTAAAGTCAAATTCATACAAATATTATTCACATTTCGTACAAGTTTCACCCAAACAAAAGTTTCGAAACAACAATAAGCATAATGTGATATTTTTAGCAAAAAAATCACTAATTTGAAGAATGAGAAAATAAATATAATACTTACCCTAACAATTTTTTTGCCTTTTTTGGATATTGGGATTTCTGATTCCTTCTTTTTTGTTGTTCTTCTTGTTGATGGTTTTGAAGATTGAACAACTTCTACATTTGTTGCTTTTTTACTTTTTTCCTTTTTTATTTCACTAACAACATCAGAATTCGAATCAAAAAGGGTTTCTACAATTTTCCCCTTCCTCTTCTTTCCCTTTTGATTTACCGAACTCACCCTTTTCTTTGCTTCATTTTTTTTCTCCTTTTGATCCTTCAACTGAGAGGAACCACACTTTGCAGAAATTTAATCATTTTTTGGCGGTGCGGTTTTAGTCAATATATTGAATGTTGGAGCATGTACTTCATCCGTCGAAGTTCCTTCAACTAATTGAGGACTCTTTCGAGGCGTTACAATCGTTTTCTTCGACATGATGATGATGAGAAATGGAACGGGAGGGACGATTTTGAAGTTGGGGTAGTGAGAAAGATGGGAGGAACGATTGTGAATGTGGGGTAGTGGGGTGGTGAGAAAGATGGGAGGGACGATTACTGTAGTATTGGATAGGCGTGCGGGGTGGGGGTGGGATTAACGTGAATGAGAGGTTTGAAGTGTAACAGTAATCAAGGAACTCTAATCAATGTAAATCTCTAAATTTGTATGACTGATAATTTATGTTTTAGTTAAAAAGGAACTGCAATCAAATTAATTAATTATTAATAATTAATAATATAAAAATATAAAGAGATTAATCATTTATTAAATTAAATTTTAATTAATTTTTAAATAGATTTAAATTTAATTGATATGTTATAACCCGTAAATAAACTGTTATAAGTAAGAATATTTTAAAAATATGTTTAAAACCCGTAATATTATCTCTTAAATGTGTATATGGTGTGATTTTTCCAACAAAAAATCATTTAATTTTATCTAAGTATAATAAAAGTAACTAAAATATTTCGTATAACCAAAAAGTCACTCAATTTCGTCTGGGTATCATTAGGAGGAAACAAAAACTAAAAACGGTATATACAACTAAACTTTAAATTAAACCTGAAATTCAATAGATGTCCCCCTAATATATATTACAAAAAAAGTATGTGTTGGCTTCATTTCACCACCAAAAAAGACTGAGAATTTGATGTTTCTTCTTAGGTTTAATTACTCACATGTAATTGCTTCTTATCTAGGCTTCCCACTTAAAACATGAGCTCACATAAATAACCATTTACTTAACCGCTCAAACTAAAAATAATTTGTGGATATATAATATATGTATAGATTATACATCACATGTATATAACTATGTATACTTAGTGTAGAATTTATGTATATCAACTATAACAAAGTAAGTTATAAATTCGATCGGCTATTTGCGTAAATATTCCAGTATAGCTGTAACATAAAATTCCTATAATTTACACGTTGCCCAATCTATATATTCAACCACTAGCCAGCAAACAAATAAAAGCTTATCATATAGGATAAAGTATATTTCCTTGGCACAAAATGGTCCAACCTAATAAAAACAAAGGAAAAAAAAGTTATAGTTAGAAAATTCTTGTTCCCTTCTTTACACTATAAAGAATCCTATTCAATAAAGCACTACAAATAAGTGCTCATCAAAGACCGTTTTCACCTTTGCATATTAAAGAAAGATTCCAAGTAAATAGCTAGGGCTCATCAAAATTCCCTATGCATGAATTTTAAGTAAATAACAACCAAAAACAAAAGTGTCCAAAAGATTACTTTGGGCTTGTGTAGATAAAGGCTTTGGAAGTAACCCAAGGGAGCTAATTGGACTTTGAGTTGGTCCATTGCAACATGCAAGTTATAACTTTCACATATAGCAAACACAAAATTTATATTTGTATGCTATAGCAAAATTTGCATAATTGTGCTCCATAGCAAACATGCTATGACTGCTATTTCGCACGGAATCACACAGAAAGGGCAAAAAAAGAATTCGGCTTCGGCAACGGCAAAAGAGAAGAACCCCATCTGGGTATTGTACGAAAACCCATTTCCTTGATTCAAAATGATTTGTTGCTGTTGTTGAGTGAAAAGACTGAGGTGTCTTGTTTCAACTGTCACAGAACTAGACCTAGGCAAAGATTAAAGTGTTCAAGTTAATTGAGATTTCCGACAAAGTTCAAATCTTCTCATCAATGTAGACCTCAAAGTGCTCAATTTAGTTTTTTTTAGAGCATTTCAATTTTTGAATTTGTCTTCTAATTTAGTGATGGGTCTTAGATCTTAATGTTTTGATATTTTCATCAATTTGTTCTTCAAAGTGTTCCATTACTTCTTTAAGCATATTAGGGCTTGTAATTTGTTGGTTGAGATGTATGTTGTAGCCTGTGGTATCAAGATTTGAGTTCTTTTAGGAATGAAAATTATTTTTATTTTTGAAATGAACATATGAAGATTATGGGTTATAGTTTGGGTTGGATCTTAGTTATTAGGGTGGGTGTTGAATTTGTTGGGTGGGTCTTTTAATCGTGGGTAAAATCAAATAGATTTTGGATAGGTCTTTAAGATCGAGACATGTGTCCCTCTGTTAATCCAAAGGATATATACACTCAAAAATTAGACGATAAGGGCATCAGTGTCCCAAAAATATAATGGAGGGTATTTAGATATCATTTATGATAGTTCAGAGGGTATATTTGTCTTATGTTCCTATTAAAAATAACCTAAAAATATGTATCAACAACTGTAATTCGTTCGTACACATCTTCTTTTTATTTTCCGTGCCTCCAGTGAGTTAGAGACAAAATTCAAAAAGATCAATTTTTTAATGATATCTATGATTTGAGTTATGAATACATATATTTATTGTGTATAATTCACGTATAATAATTGTATATAATCTATATACATTGACTGAGAAAAATAAACAATGAATATCACAAGTTATTTGTAAAAAGATACTTTTTTTTCTTCTGTAAACCTACATTAAATATATTTTTATCCATTACTTGAAGAAAGGGTTGATTAATTTCAAAATTTCAAGTTTAATTTGTATGAAAATGTGATGACAAAATAACTTTTTTATTTCTTCCGAAAAACTACATTTAATATATTTTTAGGAAAAATTAGCAAACTAGTTAAAAAAACTAACATATTTAGTGAAAACCTTCATACTTTAAAAATATTAGTAAAAATGTCAAAAATGTCATTATTTTGAAAAAATAGTGTATCCTAATTTACTTCCTAATATACCTCACATTGATTACATGTCTCCCAATTAATTCTCTCTCATATTTTTTTTTTTTTAATTTTCTCTCTCTAAGATTTATCTCTTCAATTCTCCTCTATTATTCAAATTCCGCATATCGCTCTTCCCCCAATTTAGCTTTCAGAAATTGGATTCTCAACAATCTCATTGATTAAGGTATTCATCTTTATCCTATTTTTATATTTGTTTTCTGATTTTATTGTTGTTTAAATCTTTCTGAATTGTTGGTTGTCGTTAAAATCTCGGTTAGGGTTTGATAACCTCAAAACACTCTCCAATGGCTGAATTTAAGAGACTTACTAGAGGTATCCGACTAAATCATCAAATTTCTAGTGATTTCTCATCCTTTAATCTATGTATTACTCAAGAAATAGCGGATAATGTAGGATCCGCTGCTAAATTGATGGAGGAGAGACGATTGAAACACTTACAGTACCCAATCGGTGTGCAAAACCTTCCTCAAATTCATAACGATGAAGACCATATAGTTGGCGAAGAGGTATTTAAGTATTTTTGCATGTTCTGTAATTTGCATGTTCAGTTGAAGTTGTTAAAGAATCATTTTTTTCAATATTTGTATTCAAAATTCATTTAGTATTTGTACTGATATTGAATAGATTGCTAATGTCTATGGAAATTTGCAGTGCGTTTGTTTGTATGTATATTGCATTTTCAAATTTAATGATTTTTTGTATTTTGGAGATATTTTTGTTAGTTTTGATAATGTACCACATATTTGGAACCATCGCTTTCTTGTTTTCTACATTGGTAGGTATTCAGTAAATCAAGAATATATTTATAATTTACATGAAGATGCTATTTCAGATTTTATTAATGAATTTTTATTCGATGGTTTTGTATTCATTGTGGTATATTTGTTGTAATTGTGTTGTGATGCTATACCAGATTGTATTCATTCCTTATTATTTGTTTGTTTTGTATTCATTACGGCATATTTGTTTTAGTTGTGTTGTTTTACATTTGGTTGTATTCATTATGCTTTGTGTATCATATCCAGTAAAGTAAAGATACAATAATTTTTATACATTTGTTTTGATTTTTAACAAATAGTGATGCTATTTGATTGTTTTCTAAGTTGAAGTAAAGATACATATTAACTGTATTCATTGTATTCATTCAGTAGTATTTCATTGTTTTGTATTCATTATGGCATTGTTGGTGTATTCATTAGATCATTGTAATTATTGTATATGTTTGGTTTGATTTATAAGTTACATTATGGCATAAATTTGTATTTGTGTGATGTAGTTTCTAAGTTACATTATGACATAATTTTTATATTTATATGCTGCCAAGTTAAATAGTGAGGATATTTCAGATTGTATTCACTCCTTATTATTTGATTGTTTTGTATTCATTATGGCATATTTGTTGTAGTTGTGTTATGAGCTTTACAAGTTACTGTATTTACATGTGTTTGTATTCATTATGCTCTGTGTATCATTTTATAGTTATGAACATTGCAAGAGTGTTGTTTGTAACTAGTCAAGTTAAGACACATATTAATTTTATACATTTGTATTCATTTTAAACAAACAATGATGATTTTTCAGATTATTTTGAATTTAGTATTCTCATTTATTTATGTATTTTAATTTTTATTTTCTCTTCTCTTAATGTACGTAGGGATTGCAGTATTTATATGCTTGTTTATGCCGAGTGGTTGTCTTATGGACAAGGAAATTCAGCCGGTACCTTCGATGTAATGTTTTTAAGGTCAAGATACACTGCACTTCTTTGAAATTATGGCCAACAGAAGAATGATGTCGGAGCCATTAGTGATAGTGAGGCACCCCCAAGGCATCACACGCCTCAAATAGTTCATGATAATAGTGAAACAATTGAAATACAATAGTTTGTAGTATGGTTGATCTTTCTTTATTCTAAACTATTTTGTCTATTATACATTAAATTTTTTGTAGCAGTTTATTCTGCAAAGTCATCATTTTGATCTTATGAAGTGTTGATTTATCATTAAAAAGTTTTTATACATATTATTGTATTTCACTGATTGCATATGTTGTATCTCTCAATAGACAATTTAAATACAAATGGTTATACTTTTAAATACACTAAGATAGGTCAGATTCATTAGCAATCTTTGTAATACGGACACGATTTGTGTTGCCACAATTCATATACAATCTTAACTAAAATTTGAAGTCATAATGAGTTTACCTAAATTACCAAATTGTAGTATGTATTTGTTAATTCATTCAATCTCTATTCATCATAGTTGTTTCTCAACAGTTTTTTAGTATTTTAATTACCAGATGTTAGTTTACTTTTTGTATTCATTTACATATACTGAACTTGAATAGTTTTGTATTTCGTTTTGATCATCTTGTATTTAGTTTTCGTAATTATATACCTTGTATTTTATAAATTAAAGACTTATCATATCAATGTAGTTGTATCCATTGTTACTTTCAGAAAAGTAAGTCAATTACACATGGACAGTTTGAAGTAATAAATTAAAATGAATACATAATAAATGACAAATACAAACTGGAATCTGAATATATTTTGAAATATAATATTCATTAAAGATGATCAAAACATCAATTACATAAAAATAAGAACAAACAAAATATACAACAATGACACTTGTTGCCACTATAACAAATGAAATATGGATAACAAGAGTCCGGTCTGCTGCATTCATCTTGTGGATTTCTTGTCCCCGAGGCAAGCATCAGATCATCTTGAAGAATGCTAAAAGTAATGTAACCCTCTTCTCCAAGAACAGCTAACCGAGTCGCATTCAAACTAATACTCCCCATATTTTCTTTGTATTCAAATTAAAATAAAAAAAACTATCCAAGTCATTAACAAATACAAAATTAGAGATGCTAACAGTTTTTGTATCTAAGTACTCGGACATGATAGATTTCTCATCTCAGGTTAATCAATTCAATGATCGAAAAAATGTATGTAATTACAATAGTACTTGCATCATGTTTTGAACAACACTGTATTTTTCATATTTCAATGAAATCTGCTAACATATATGTATACAAAACAAATATTGAAATTGTATTCAGTGCAAACATTATTGACGTAAAAAATTGTACATGCAAAACATTAAAAACAAACTACCAATCATAAAATCATGTCTTCAAACAATCGATTAACATTTTCGTAATCAACAACCACAAAAAATTAAATAAATCCACCAAAATTAATTTTTCATACGTTGTTCATAGTACATACAATTTACAATGAAAATAGATACAATTTACAATTATTTACAAACTTTCATATCAAAATTTTATAATCAATTAGAAAAAGATTAAGGATGAAGCAATTAACTAATACCTGGTCCAATTTGTATTCACCAATTTGATTGAACTTCCAGTAGGAAATCCTTCTCCAAAGCTGTTTGTCAATGATTTTTTTTGTACTGTTTCGTCAAATAATTCTCACCAAACAGAAAAAAAGATTTTAATCAAAATATATTGATCAGAGATTAAGTATTTTTAATTGAATCTTGAAAATCGATAATGAGAAAATTCATCAGCTATGGAGAAGACCGATTAGTATTTAGTTTTGAATTTTTGTAACTGCTGAGACTTTTAACCAATTGTTCCTTTTTAAAAAAATTATCTCCCCTAAATTTTTCCTTTTTTGTTATTTAACAATTGTATTCTTTCAATTAAAACAAATAATAAAAACTTATATAAGATACATAATAGACTAAAATTTTGACATTTTTACTAAATATTGAAAGTGTTGACAATGGATCCTATTAAATGTTAAAATATTGACATTTTGAAAAATTTCCCATATTTTTATCCATTACTTAGAGAAAGAATATATTAAATTTCAAGTTTGTACGAAGATTTCTCATATTAGTACGATAAGAGTTGCACTTGCCTCACTTTCTAAATAGAAAAATCTCATAATTGATACCCGATATTTAGATTAATATAATAAATATGTACGTGTATAGAGGTGGAGCCATCAATTTTATTAAGGGATATATCGAAACATAAAGAAGTAAACACACACAAAAAAATTATTATTTACTAATGAAAGTACAACATAATTACATATTATAATCGTACTCGACGAGAGTTTATATCTTGAATTATTTTTAAAATGGCATTATTAACAATATTACTTAATATATACCATAATTTTTTTCATATCAAACAATTAGTCAAAAGTTTATAATTCACCCGAATTCGTAGTTCATCTTAATAAATTTTATTGTCAAAAAAGCTCTTTGAACAAATTTGATGAAATTTTTTATTTTGATTGATGCAAAACTAAAGGAAACGTTTATAATATAATGCTATTATGAAGTACATGAACTTAAGGATTGATTCAAAAATTCAATTGTAAAGTCAAAAGATCATAAATTGAAGTAAAAAAAACGTTATAAATTCTTGAGAATTTGGATTCAAACGCATGACCTAATCAATCTTTTGCAACCGTTAAAAATATCACTCGACTTTTTTATGTATTTATTTCTTTTAGTTTTACTACAACTTGCATGGAAAAGCTAAGGTGATTTTTAGAAACAAAGACAAAAAAAAGGTCGTATTCGTGGTGTCTTTATTTCTTTTTCTATAAATAGGCACATTACACATAAATTATTGACTTGTTGTACTACTAGTGAATAGTGATTGTAACATTTGAAGAAACTATTAACAATACAACACTAACTTTAATTCACGGTACTTATTACTTGAAACTAAATGAACAATAAAAAGTGAGTGACCTTAATCTTAATTTGTCGGCTAAAAAAATAAACAGCAAATATAATTGACTATTTATATAAATATCTCATTTTTTTCGTCTGAAAATTATATTTAATATATTGTTATACATAACTTGGAGGAAGAGATTTAATTTCAAGATTTCAAGTTTAGTATGAAAATTCTCATATTAATATGATAAAAGAATTGCACTCTTCCTTTTTTATTAGAAAAATCTTTTAACTCATATCCATTATTTACGCTAATATAATGATAAATATACATGTGTAATTTACATAGACTCGTATCATTTTATAATATAATCAGGGTTACTTAATATATATTTTTATAAGAAAACTTAACCATGATAAATAATAGAGCCGTTAATATGGGATAGGCCCGTTGGGCCAGCCTTGCCTAACCCGTAATTTGATAGGGCTGGGATACAATTTTTGGAGCCCATTTAAGAAAATGGTTTTTTATCCCGGCCTGAATAAGTTTGCCGATTTGTCGGGCTTGAGAAATATGAATAGGGCCGGCCCGTGCAAATAAAAATTAATTAAAAAATAAAAATAAAATAGATTATTAAAAACAATAAGAGTCTAAACTCAAAACATTTTTAAAGTTTGAAATATTACAATTTAAATATAAATTATGTTTATAAAATATGTACTACATAAAATAAAAATTCCCTAAAATTTCTAGGGAATCACTACATAGAGTGTTGCCTATGAAATATTGTGTTTTATTATGATCATTAGAAAACAGTTAGGTTAATATTCTATTTAGCTATTTATGATTTTACTTGAAATCAAACTTAATAAATATTATAAAGATAATTTTATTTGTGGATTTGATTAACAAGTAGTAACACTGACACCATGTAATATTGTCTTGTCGATATTTATGATAATATTTTTACATTATAATTTAATTTAAAAAATTATAAAATATATATATTTTTAAGAAAAGAGGGTTGGCCCAGAAAAGCCCGTAGCCCGCGTACTTGTGGGTTGGGCCGGCCATTTTCTGGCCTACACCAAAAAGGGCTAGCCTGGCCTGACCCGTAAAATTTCAAAGCATGTGTGGATTAGCCCTGATGGGGTGTGCCATCCCATTAAATTGACTATAAAAATATTATAATTATGAACTCTGTTTCTATATTATTCATAGCTAATATTTTTTTTAATAATTCGTCCCTAAATAGAATTAACGATAAATTTTTGTTTTTGCTTTCTACATAATTTGTTCATTGCTATTTTTATTTTTAGTGTTTGTTTCCATTTTAATCCTTTCTTTCCTTGTGCCTAATTTAACACTTGCATTCAGTGATGAGAATCATTTTTGTTTAAGAGGTGTCAATTATCAGTAGCGTAGATAAGTCATACTTTTTTTAATATAGATTGATTACTTTTTAGTTTCTTCGTTTATTTGCTTTTTTTATTATTTTTACTTGCCGAGTGTAAATAATGGTTCCATTATTGCGTGTATCTAATGGTTTAATTAATTTCCTCCGTTTGTTTTCCTATAAACAAAGGGAGATGACCTTGAATTTTTGGCAATATTGGTCATATTGCAAATGAAAATGTACTTTCTTCAGTTTCATTTTGTTTGATCTCTATATTAAAAATAAATTATTTTACTTATGTATTTTAGTAAATCTTATTCTTTTATTAATTTTCTTTATACTATATTTGGTATTAAATACTTAAATAAAATAATAATAGTTAAATTTAAAATTTTAAAATATTATTAATAAAATAATTAAAATTTTCTTAAAGAGTGTATCAGGTTACATAGAGGAAATAATACTATAAAGCAGTACTTGTTGTACTCTCTCCGTTTAACAATAGTTGTCCACTATATTATTTTGGGATATCCAACAATATTTGTCCACTTTATGAAATCAATGGATAATTTTACATTTAGTTGCTAATTTACCCTTATCATTAATTATAATCATTTCCCTATTACATTTTGAAGACATTTTATTTACTATATTTCAAGGATGATATAGTAAAATTACCCTTTTATTAATAGTTTTTTAAGGACTGTGTCGAATCAATATAGTGAACAACTATTGTTGAACAGAGGAAGTAATATTTAGTGATTGAAACCTTTGGCAAAACTAATTAACGACATAACACCGACTTTCTTTTGACTTTATTTCAATAGTACGAACTTAATTATTTGATTGAAACTGATTAAATGAGGCATCAAACATCAATGACATTAACTTTAATTTGTCTGCAATTTGAGATGAACCAAAACTGTTTTAGAGTAAAGGAAAAATCTTTTTTGACAGAAAGTTTGGTCAGAATTATATTTTACTTATGTTATTTTATTTTTAAAAATATTTTTATCTTTTTAACTTTAATACCTCTTAACTAAAAAATGGAAAAAGGATTAGTTTATTTTAAAATTTAAAAAAATATTATAGTTTTTTTTCTGGTCAAATTCTGACCAAATTTTCTGGCCATTTGCCATTACCTTTAGAGTAATTATTATGTTTTTATTCATCATGATAGAGACCATTAATTAGGATTTGTTTTTTTCATTAAGGATGATAATGTCCATCATTAACCATAATTAGCTTTAAATTAGTCCTACTCACAATAAAATGGCGGTGCTTATGATAGTTACTTAATTAATTGTTTTAAGTAGAGGAAGTGGTTTTAATTATGATGGCTTTCATTATGTAATTACACTTCTACCGCAGGATTCCCCATCCTATTTTATAATATAAACTAGGTCAAATCCATCGGTAGCCCTCTAAAGTTGGCACAAAATTTCACTTAGACACCTTAACTAGCTAATGTTCATTTTAGACATCTCAGGTAGGATCCCACTGTGTCATTTTGATACTTTTCGCTGATATGACATAGTAAGTGTAATGCACCCAAAATCAGCGCGTGAAGAGGCCCTTTTTCAGGCCAAAAAAATAATATTTAAAAGGTCAAAACTATTCTTCTTCCTCATTCTCTCCTCCACCACATACCATCCATTCACCACCGCTGCCACCATCGCTATTAATACAATCAAATTAATTTTTTAATTTTTTCAGTTCCGAAAATCACCACAACTATCGTCATCTTCTCATTCTTATTCTTTAGATCCAACAATTACAACTTTTATTGCAATCTTTCAAGTTCAGTGCTACACACCATTGTACATCTATCACACCCATCAAGTTCATATATGCAGATATTCATTCTAAACGGGAGGGACTACAACGTACAAATAATACATAGCAGTTGTATATGTGCTCCTTTTATAGTTTTATTCCTTTTGGAGGCATTGTACTATTAGATACACAATTAAAAAGCATGAAATTGGTAACATACAAATTAAATCTACACCAAAAAAAATGGAAATCTGAATTTAATAAAAACCCCAAAAAAGGAAAAAAGCAAATGAAGAAATTAGGGGTAAAGAAGAGGCGCCGGAAAAGTTTGGAAGAATGAGGAAAAGGGGTGGGATAGTTTGGTGGGGTTTTAGAAACTAAATGCTTTTACTTATTATTTTTGGCTGAAAATTAATTTTTCCTTATAATGTATTTTTAAATTATTATTTTGTACTTAAATATCACGTGTCTTTCCTTAATTAGCCATTATATTATATTATTTGCGAGTGTGTTACACACACTGTGTAATTTTAGCAGATTGTCAAAAAAGTGTCAAACTGGCACAATGGGATCCTACACGAGGTGTTTAAAATGAACATCGCCCAGTTGAGGTGTCTAAGTGAAACTTCGTGCCAACTTTAGGAGGCCACCGATGAGTTTGGACTATAAACTATATAAGAGTGGCATTATTATTTATTTTTTGAAATAGCTCGGCCATTTGTTATTTATAATCATCATAGTTCTTTTTGAGCTGAGCTTAAATTAATTTTAACAGAATAGGATCAACTATATCTTTGAACTATGCGAAATTGATTAAAAATATTCTCGGTTAATAATTTAGTCTAAAAATGCTTTTTTCGTTAATAGTTTGATCCAAAAATGCTTCAATTATTACTTAATGGGTTAAAAATATCGTATTTTTGGATCAAACTATTAGCTATAAGGTTCATTTTGAATATATATTGTTAGAGTGGATTAAATTCCCACGTTAGTTGGGAAATAAACTGGTTGGGATTGATTTAGGTCCAAATACTATATCTTTACATAATATCAGAGCTAGGTCCATTAATTTGGGCTCCCGACTCATGCTCTAGTAATTGGGCATGAGTATGAAGAGGGTGTCAGAGTGGGTTAAAGTTTCATATTAATTGAGAAATAGACTCATAATCTCCTTATATTAATTTGGACAATCCTTCCGTTATGAATTAATTTTAAAGGTTGAGTTAGGCCAGATACCATATTAATATGACCTAAGCCTCTACAATAAAACCATCCTTAAATTTTCCTTCCTTCTTTTGGTTGTTCCCAAAAACAGAAGCAAGAAAGCTGACTCTTCTTCTTTAATATAATATTTTAACAGCATGTTATATTATTAGGTATATAATTAAGAAAAAGTGGCTCTTGATTAAAAGAAGAAATATTACGTAATGAACTTTCTCTTTTGGGATTCTTTCAGCTTTAATTTTTATATGTTTCGAGTGTGTAGTGGTTAGTACAAATATTTAAATCAAGTAGCACCTGAAATTATTAATTAAACAGATGCACATGCATTGAATATAATTAATTGAAAACCTTTATTACAAACCAACCTTTAATTGCGCCACAATTTTGTAGTACTATCCCCCCTGGCCCCAACAATGCCCTTTTTTTTTCGACTCGAAAATATTGGCGAATTCAGAATTTTCATGAGGTTTAAAAAATTAAAAATATAATGTTGTAGGAATTATAAAGGGAATTTTGAATTCCTCAACTAACCTCTAGTATTATGTATAGGGAATTCAAAATCTCTCTCTATATAAAAATAATAATTAAAAAAATATCTTGCATACATAATATAATTTTTATCGAGGGAGTTCAGATAAATCCCTTACGTTCCTAGATTAGCCCCTGCTTAGGAGTTAAAAACACTAATTCTTGTCTTCAAGAATAAGTCTCACACACATAGAGTTTTGGGGTTCACCAACATGGATTGTGGTGCAGTGGTGTGACTGCTTCACCCTTAATCAGAGGTCTTGAGTTTTCGAGCCCTGGATATGGAAAAAATCCTGGTGGGAGCGCCACCCCCGAATGGGCCTTGCAGAATTTAGTCAAAGCTCCAATGTGGCTCCTGACACCAGGTAGAAAACCCCAAAGAATAAAATTGGGGATTGGGGGGTGGGTAGGGGTGGTGTTCAAAGAATTTCTTTATTAGTTATTGGTTCTATAGAATTTTTTGAAAATATTATGTTATTATATAGTTCAATGTACTAATCAAATTTGTAGTTCCATCTATTTTATTGATAAGAGTATGAAAATAACAATAATATGTGATATCTATATTATTGAGTCTCTATCGTTATATTCTCAAAAACTCAAAATTATAACTAATTGCACCCAAATCTCAAAAAGTTAGGAATAAGTTATATGAATGGTCAGTTCTCTGTTTAATTCGATGTCTACTCATGTTATTTTCATATTAAAAAATAAAATTGAAAAATAATTTTAATATATAGTAATAATTTTAAAAGCTATAATATAACAAGACTAAATCCTATTCTCCATTAGTAGATATTTCTTTTCTTTTCTTTCTTATTCTTACCTATATATATATATACCTATACCTATTTTTTTTTTACTTTACCTATATACCTATATAGAAGCATGAATTAGAAAGTTGGTATCAACATGTATGCTTGGAGTCATTAGTTAATTTGTATGTGGCATTTTAGTCTTTTGAGTTTGGTTTTAAATTTTGATAGGTAGAAATGAGTCACATTTTTGTGCAAGCTTTATTAATCTTTAATTGTGTTGACATTTTAGCCCTTTGGCACAATCTTACGGTTACAAAAAACTGGGCCCATTTCTCATTATAGTTGTGGGTTGTAGTTGACAATTTCTTTTCTATTTTTACCTTGAATATTTCTCTTATTCAATTTTAAAAGAGTATTGCATAATATTTATTAAAGGCGTTTAGATATGAAAATTAAATACTATTTATTATATTTAAAAATTAAAAATTAAAATTAGAGTTATGTTTGACCATATTTTCTACAAAAAAATATATATTAAAATTTGAATGTACTTTTAAATATAATTTATGTCCATAAATTTTTAAAAACTAACAAATTTTCCTAGCTTGACTAATTTATATAAAGCATATCGTCAAATCTGCTCTAAAAGAATAATATCTCAAAATGGATAGTTACATAATGTCATAGATTAGATCCCATAATTTAAACTGAAAAGATTAAAAAAATTAATAAAAGAGAAAAAAAAAATTAAAGTGAAGAGGGAAATTAAAATATTTTACAATGAAAGAAATATATATATATTATCTTTTTTGATAAGTAAGCATTTTATTTACCAAGTAAACATTACAAAACAAAGAAATTAGCCGGTATGAACATAATCTCCATCCTTGCTAAACCAACATTTCATATCTGCTAGCTATTTCTATGGGTAATTATTCAAATTGCATAATCTAGTAGCTATTCTAGGATACCTTATACCTCTCCCATGAATGTCTTGAATTATCTGTTTGATCAAGGAACCTGCTGCCTGCTTCTTTTGTTGAAATATCTTGACATTACGCTCTAACCATATATGATAAATGGTGCTTGCCATTACCATTCTATACACAAGAGTCCTACTGCTTCTTCCTTTCATGTATTTTACTGCCCATTGTATCTCATTAATCCAGTTCATTGCACTTCTTGTTATGCCTTGCCAATGTAGTATACCCCTCCACACCTCTGCAGCATATGCACATTGAAAGAAAATATGATTATGATCTTCATCCATTAGTTGACATAAGGGACAAGTTAGTACTTGCAGAACTCCCCATTTTGCCAATCTGTCTTTTGTTGCAAACCTTCCATTCACTGCCAGATACATGATGAATAACCATTTAGGAGCTCCAAAGTTTGTCCAAAGTAGTGATCTCTACTCTACCTTCTCTTTTGTACCTCTCATCTGCCAATAGATTTTACTAATGAATAACCATTTAGGAGCTCCATGTAAATGTTTTGCATCATTCAGTATCCTCTGTACCACCCAAGAAGCTTGTTAAGCCTGTATGTTCCAAATACCTGTTTTCCTATAGTAACTATGTATCCACACAACCCATAACTTGTCCTTTTTCTGGCATAAGTTCCACAATAACTTACCTATTGCTGCTTTGTTCCATGTATATATATCAAGAAAATTCATTCCACCACTTGCTTTTGGCCAACACAATTTGTCCCATGCAACTAATGCTTTCCTGGATGTCTCAATATTCCCTGTCCATAAGAATCTTCTGCACATATTCTCCACTGCTTGAATAACTTTCTTTGGAAGAGCAAAGATCTGAGCCCAAAACATTTGAATTGCATATAAAACACTCTTGATCAGTTGAGCTCTACCTGCATATGATAAGAACTTTGGTGTCCAACTTGTGACCTACTTAGCATCCTGTCCAGTAGAGGTTTACATTGCATTATGGATATTCTTTTAGTACTCAATGGCACTCCAAGGTACCTAAATGGTAGATCACCAAATCTCCTCTTGTTTCTCATGTTTACTCCTCCAAAGTAAACACTACTCTTTTCCACATTTACAACCAGACCAGAAGCCTTAGAAAACATCATAAAACAATTATTAATACACTTTATTGATTTTAGGTCACCTCTGCAGAACATCAACAAATCATCAGCAAAACTCAATTGTACTATTTTCTGCTTTTTGCATCTAGATGGTAGTGAAACTCAGGTTTTTTTTTGCAAGGTCTTTAAAATTCTAGTCAAATAATTCATGGCTAGCACAAAGAAATAAGGAGACATTAGATCTCCTTGTCTTACTCCCCTTTTTGCCTTAAAAGGTTTTGTACTATGTCTATTTACCTAGATAGAATAAGTGACTGTGGTGACACATTACATAATCCATTGTATGACTTTAGCTGGCATTTGAACCTCTTCCAATATCTGCTCCAAGAATGTCCATTCCAAAGAATCATATGTTTTCCTCATGTCTACTTTTACTATACATCTCCTGGAAATTCCTTGTCTACCATATTCTTTAACCAATTCATGACTCAATATTACATTATCATTCAAAGCCCTCCCAGACACAAAAGATGACTGATTTGGTTCCACTGATGTTTCCATAAGAGGTTTTAGCCTTGCAGTAATGACTTTAGCTATGATTTTATATAATGTTGAGCAGCATGATATAATCCTATACTCACTAATTTTGGTTGGATTCTGCACCTTAGGAATAAGGGTTACATTTGTACAATTAATTGCCTTGTACATTTCCCCTGTATTAAAGAATTCTAGAACAACATTAACTATCTCATCCCCCACCACTGGCCAAGCTTTCTTGAAAGAAACAACATTAAGTCCATCATTCCCTGGGACTTTGAGATCATTTATCCCCTACAGAGCAGATTTCACTTCCTTTCTTGTAACTGGAGTTGCTAATTTAAATTGTTGCTCTCTATTAAGCTTTCCACCTTCTTTCATTATTTGTTTATCCACACTAGACAACCTAGTTGCATTCTGAGATATAGTATTCTGTGCCAGCCTGTTCTTCATGTGAGCAAAGAAATAACTTGCATTTGCATCTCCTAGGCTCAACCATTGAACCCTTGACTTTTGCCTCATGGCACTCTCCTCAATTAAACTCCATTTCTCCAATTGTTGTTTTAATGCCTTTTCTTGATCTTTATTAGCTTGAACCTGCCTATGATCTATATGTCATGTTGGATTTGTTGCAGTTATGTTCTAATACTCTGAATCTTGTCTCTAACTCCCCTGAATTCTATATTATTCAACAGACACTTGTTTAAGTCCATAAAGGGACTGATTCAGGCGGCAAACTGAGAAATTTGAAGCGCCTATGATAGCGTATGATTATTCCCATTTGTGACCGACGGTTGCTTGCAAGAGGTGGCGATCGGCAGTGTTCCACTTCTTTTTCTCCGTGCCTGTTCCGCATGCGCTTCGCGCGCCATTGACGTTTTGCTCTCTTCTTATTCTTCATTGGACGGTTCGGATGTACTTCGCCGTTCTTTCCCAACTAAAATCGAAAGGGCGACAAAGGCCCCGCCTAAAGTTCTGACCCTTGCTTCAAGCTCTGCTCTGGGAGAATGGCCCCACACGATGTGATCGACGTCGCATCTCGACCTGTTCATGCTGCGGATGACCCTTTTGAGTTTCCTCCATACTTCTTTCATGCTCCATTTAACCTCTCTTTGCCATGCTTGCTTTACTAATGGTAAAAATCTTTCATGCTCTGCAATACAATTAAAGAATTTGAAAGCTTTATATTTCTTGTGGCTCATCTCATCTAATACCATCTTCAAAGGAGAGTGGTTAGACACCTCTGATCTGAGTATATTAACCTCCGTAATTGGCATTTGTATCATCCAATCTGCATTCACTAAAGCCCTGTCTATCTTGCTACAAGTGTGACCATTCGTCCAAGTGTAAGTGCCCTCAACTGTTTTCAACTCATGCATACCAGTGTCACTTAGGAATTCATTGAAATCTTTTACTTTTATATCTTGTACTTGACTGCCTTGTGGTCTGTCTTTAGCTCGCAATATTGCATTATAATCTCTCATGCATAACAAGAGGCCTTCAGCTATAGCAACCAATCCCCTTAGATCCTCCCACAAACCCAATTTATCATGAATAGTATGTAACCCATAAATTGCCACAAACACAAATTCCATTCCACTTCATTTAATCTTTATATTAGTTTGTATGCATTTAGCAGTCCACATACTTAGGATCCCATAATATCCAAATTCTACCCTTAGTAGTATAAGCATAGTTCCCTCATATCTCCACCCTGGTGCAACTTTCTGAATTATTTTATTAGTTAATCCTTCCTTTATTTTATGTTCTAGTATAGCTATGATACTAACATTATTTCCCCTCATAAACAGCTTTAATTCCTTCTGTTTATAAGGTTTATTTAGTCCTCTAATGTCCTAGGTGACTAGCTGCATAAGCTCTTGGGTTCATTCCATCACATTCACCTCCTTGTGCATATGTTGGCAATCCTCCAAACTTATACTTCCTTGCTCATACACATGTATAGTATCAAACTTGTTCTGCATCATCATCTGCATATCATGTGGTTTACTTGTGCTTCTTTCTGTTGCCTTTGATGGTATTTGCTTCCATGTCTCCCCTCGAAGTGCTACTACTTGTTCCTTAATTTCTGGTACCTTTGCCTCTCATATTGCACTAGCAACCATCTTAGGTTGTCATTTAGTTATTTTCCTTGCCTGAACTTTCACCACTTCTTTTCCATGACATTTATGCCCCACTTGCATGCATTTAGCACAGTACTCTGTGGTACCCATTCATATTGTACTACTTGTTCAAATACCCTTCCATTGGGCTCTTCAACTTTCAGCTTTCTAGGCAATTCCCTGGCCACATCCATTTCAATCAGTACTTGAGCAAAAGATATTCGATCAACCTTAGTAGTGCATTCATCTGCATATAATGGTTCTCCTAAACCACTACTAATTCTGCTCAAGGAATCCATACTCCAACAACTCAGAGGCAAATTTGGGTATTTCACCCAAATTGGTACTGTCTGTAACGCTTTTTTGTTATAATAAAATTCAGGACTCCAAACCTTCACAATGATGGGTCGATTATTTAGCAAATGTGGTCCTGAGTACAACACTTTGTTTCTATCATCCATATTAGCAAATCGCACTAAGAAATATCCGTCATTATGGTAATACACATTAGGCTTACTCACAGTATTAACTTGTAAAACTATGTACCTTTCCATCCCAACTATGGTAGGTGATCCCCCTACAACATAGAGAATGAGGGCTTGCTTCCACTCCTCTATTGCTTTGTCAATTTCTTCCTTCTTCAGCTCAATTACTTTTTCTTTATTCTTCATGACATGAGTTATATAGCTCAGACTCATCCCTTTAGCTGACAACCTACTTGAGTTGAAGAAATTTACCTATTTCTTTTCCGGCTCTGCTTCATTTGGGTCTTGTATGTCACTGCCTTGATTACTACTTATTTCACCTTGAGATTTTTTATCTCCATTCGCTTCCTTTCGTATTGCTCCAATAGTGTTAGTGGTTACCTCATTCGATGGAAAAGGTGGCCACTGTTCCATTGATTCCTGCCCAGCCCTATCATCCATTCATATTTTACTTCCCAGATCTGTATGATCCACCCTTCCTGGTGTCACCATCAGCTTGGGTGCTTTCTTTTTCTTTCTTTCTCTCACCATTCCGTCAGTTGGCCCACGTTAGCAATTCACGCTAACATACACCGAGAGTAGCGATATATATATATATATATATATATTGTTAAGTCTCTATTGATTCCAAAACTCATAGATTTCTCAAAGTAACTTTCTTTTATATGATTTTTGAGTCTATCTAGTAAAATTTCCATATTTTCACTTATAATAGTAATATCATAATTGATTAGGGCACATGTGATTAGCGTAGAATAAATGATCAGATAATCTTAAGTGCTTTCTCTCATTATGTCACGATCCAGACCGTCGTGAGTGGCATCCACACTAACCCTCCGATGGGAGAACCATTACTACAACCCAAACTAACAAATTCAACCACAATTAAGGCATTTAAAGTTACGGAAGCAGGTTTAAATGCTAAGCAAAAGAAATAGGAAGTTCCCATAAACTCCAAACCAAAGTCTAATCAAAACAAATGTGAAATAATACCTAGAACCTGAAAGTCAATGTACCAAAACATCTAAAGCTCAACAAGTCTAAGAAAATGGGTACAACCCAACTAAGCATAAGAAATCCTAATGCACTAGTCTAAGTCCGAAATTGGGACATAAATGAAAGAGAACTAATTCCAGCCTGGAAGAACTGGCTCACCCTTGAATTCGATGATGATCACTGATCTTCTAAGCGAAGTCTGTCAATAGCCGCCGAAAGATTCCCTGTACTCAACAAAGAAAAAACAAGTACAGTATCAATACACAACCACCTACTGGTAGGATCACACGGCTATCCCATTAAGTGCAACATACATAAGGCATCACAACATAATAACAACATGCATACACCGAACATATACAATATCAATATCATTACGAATAACGATCAAGTTCACAGTTCTCAAATTACACAGTTATGTCAAGTCAATGGTCATCTTATTGAACCCACGTCCAAACTGTTAGTGTATCTATACGTTCCAAGTTAGCGTGTTGGATCATGACACCCGTTTCAATATTTATACCGGTACGTGGCAATCGATCCTAGTTAGTGAGTCGGAACACAACACCCAATCCATTCAACAAGCCACAATCACTATCACAAGCATATTCTCATAATCATACAATCAAGTCATGATTCATGACATTCAATCATTCAACTATCCTCATTTACGATTTGGGTGATCAATAATGCAATATTCACATACATACATACATGCATAATAATGAAGCAAGAACAAACATATATTACACAATATGAAATCACAACCATCACCTACCTCAAACAAAGCTTGAATCCCCTAAGAAACTTGATTCTTCCCTTTTCGAATTCTTTCCGCTTGTTCTTGATCTACAAACAATCATATTAATGTGAGGATCAATAAACAACACCTAATTACCCAGATTATAAACAATAATATCAATCCTAGGTCAAACCATTGATCCCCATACCCAGATTAGGGCTTTTTCCACCATAATTTCCAGATCAAAACCCTCCATCATTGATAATTACCCACTTGTTTATATTCGACGGATCGAAAAGTGGATTCAGGGAGTTAAAACCTTACCTTTAGCCTTAAGAATGGTGAAAAATAGTCAAGAACTCGCCTGGGGTCATTCCTTAGTTCTCAAAGTCGAAAAGTACTAAATAAAATGTTTTTGGGGTTTATTTCCAACTTAAATCGCGACTGTCCCGCCACAGTGGACCTTATCCCGCTACAGCGGCTCCGCCCTAGCGAGAACAATACCGCTCTAGCGGCTTGCACGAAAACATAGAGCTAATTTAAGAATTCTAAAACCCATTTCACAACACACCTTCAACCCACGACACTTAGAAACTACCCGTTCACGCTAAGATCAGTTTCAGGAGTTCTACTCGCCTGAATTCAATTTCGTAAAGTCGCACGGGTTCCTTAACGTCTTAGCTATCTATTCATGTGAACAAAATCATAGTTAAATCATCCAATTGTTACCAAATTTCCCTAGACCTTACTGACTCGGATTTCGTCCAAATCTGGACTAGGTTGGGAAATTCCAAGTTACTACGAAAAAACTTTCCGGCCCAAATTTTTTTTCGTTGGCTTTTCTATAACGACGGAAACAAGTCGTTACACATTATATTTTCAATATCTGCTACTTGTGAGTTGGGACAAATATAGTTATTTGTTATCTTATTTAATTTTATATGATATCGTATCTATCTTAAATCAAAATTAGCAAATAATTCCAAATAATTTTGTTAGGTCCAATTTCAGTTCTTATGAATTACAACAACTTAGTCCATACTCATGAACACATCCAACTGACCTAACAATTGATAGATTTGGATGTTTTATTCCCAGTACAATAATTTGTTTCAAGATATGTTTGATTAACTTGAAGGTACTTGCATGGTTCTATCAAAACCTACAATTCTATTCTTTTAGGAAATTTATATATTTATATAGATATTATAATATAAAAGAGTCAAGGTCATTTTAGTATATATTCTTTTTCAAAATAAGGTCATTGGATCACCAAGGAACGTGGCGGGATGGTGGAGATCCTTTCATTCATAATTTAAAAAAATGGATTCGAGCACTTGAACGGAAACCCCACTTTCTCCTAGAGTTTAATAGAATCTATACGTGGCGTGAATCTTAATTAATCGGGCCAATACATTATAAATACTAAAGTTAAGTCGAACCCTCAATAATTGAGGATGATCATCTTTCAATGGAATACTTTTGTCCCTTGGTATAAAATGATTCCAAAAGACAACATCAATGGTGCCAAATATTCTCAGTCTTAATTTACCCATATTTTAATTAAATGCCTAAATTTTATTATATCTTCATTTTAAACAAGTCGAAATTGACTAATATAAATTTTTACTATCAAGGTTGCTCCACCAAAATTTGTTTTAACCCGATATTACAAGAAAAAGAAAATTAAAACTGTTATTCTTTTGACTACACTAGATTTGAAATTCTTTTGATCAGTAAACCATATTCAATTGCCCCTTTGGCTCACGTTAAGTTAATCTTCTCAAGTCATGAGTTAAATGATTATGTACTTTCTTTTTAAGCACTATGTGTTGTTAATCTACCTTATTAAATTTATAACACTACTAGTCATTTATTATTGCTTGATGTTCACTGTTGTGTGTTGGAGAATGCCGTCTTCAGCAAAAAAAAAAAAACAAATTAACAAAAAATAACAAACTAACGAAATATAAAATGTCACTGTGTAACGAATTCTAAAATGTTATTGACAGTTATGTTTTATTGTCTGTTAGCCGTCAACTTTTGCCGTTTATGCCTAAAACGTTACTGTGAACCACATTTATACTATTTTCGTAAAATTTCAAAAAAATGTACTATTTTGGTGAATTACTTTTAATAATAGCTTATTTTGGTCAATAATTCCTAGAAATTCACTCACATTGAGCTCAGAAGGAGGAGGAAAAGCTACGATTAATTAATGCCTAGCATAAAATTAAGGAAAACTTACCTAATACACAACTTATTTTACTATATTCTCTAGAATTTCCTAGCATTTGAAAAAAATTACAATAATTTCTACTTTACACGATGTATAGGCCAGATACATCACTTTATGCGATATATCGAGATGTACGCGATGTATCGGGACATTACTTTACACAATGTATCAGTCGGAGACATCACTTTACGTGATGTATCGGTCGAATACATCACTTTACTGGGTGTATCGAGACGTATGCGGTGTATCGAGACGTTGAGTGATGTATTCGAAACTGAGACGCGATGTATTATTAGGACGTTGAGGGATGTATCTGAAATCGGATCGCGATGTATCAGGACGTTTTGTAATTTGGAAAAGAATAGGAATATGATGTAATTAGCTCTTAACACTATGAAATTTGTGTAAATTTATTAAAATTAATCAATTAATTTATGATAAATTATAGAATATTTTGTCTTCAATTAACCACCAAATTTCAAAAGGAGGACATCTTTTGATGTCATATTTCCATATTGCCCACTGGAATATTAAGTTGATGCTATTTATGGTGGGACTATATAAGGACTAAAACAGATTCCCCTCTCACTGTCACATCCCACATCTATATGCATCAGCAAACATCTAACTACCAACTTTTTGAAAAAATAAAAATTTTCAACAAATCAAAAACTCAAATAAGTTTGGATTGGATTTGTTTTCTTAAATTTGATTTCGGATTAATTGATTTAGTTATTTTGAATTTTCAGTTTTGAGTCTATGTAAGTTGAGTTTATGAATATCCTAACAAAATATTCATGTCAAATTGCCTTAATAATTTCTCATTCCCAACACAATCATCAAAATATAATGTTCATTCAAACAAAGAAACCATTCTCAAAGAAATTTCTAATATGAGCAAAGTAAAACCATGTCTAAATAAATCATATATTTAGCTTATGTTAACCCAACTCATTTCAATTCAGATAGCCTTTAATTTTGGGTGGAACAATAGATCTATTAAATTGAGTAATGATTTGTTGTTTAGCTAATCTTGACTCACTTACAGATCTTAGCCAGTAATTAACCTTTTTTGGGTGGGTCAATTGAGTTGCACTATGACCTATTATTTAGCCTACTTCAACTCATTCAAATTCAATATAATTATATTTTATCCGTTTAAATTCAATTTAACCCATCCGATCGACCATTTAACATCCTTACACTTAATTTCAAGTATACTCCAACACCAATAAATGAAAAGAATTTCGAATATAACACTAACTAGAAATTATCCAGATTAAAAGATATTCAAGCAAACTTAGAGAGATTAAAACATAAAACATTTTCACTATAACAACTTCATATTGATCTTAGGACACAACTAACTAGGCCCCATTTAATAATATGCATATGGAAATGTGTAACCTTATTCTATGACTAGCATCTCATATTGCTTTTTAATTTGAGCTTCTCGTTATGCTATGATTGGAAGAGAAAAAGGTACTAAAGATAGCCCCAATTTTTTTTTCCATAAGTTGCTTTATCATGAAAGATACCATCAACAGGAGTTGTCGTAGTAGGATGGATAAGATCTCTTCAAGCCTTCAGGCTTTAAATATAAAAAAAAGTAAAATATGTTAGAACATGCTTCTTTCTTAAATAGTTTTTCCATAACATAAATTCAAAAATTCAATACGAACATCAAACACTTAACAAAAAATTGAAAAAAAGTAATCATGAAAGATACCACGTTTGGCCTTGTGTCAAAGAGTGTACTTTATGTTCCTTCGTGCAATTGACACTTAATATATATATATATAACTTTTCATATATTGATTGGCCAAGCGTGGTACAAGTTGAAAGTGACAAATAATAATGTAAGTCCATAAAGTAACAAAATTGTTCAATTAACTCAGTAAAAAAGCCACAATGTAAGGGTGAAATATTTTTATTTTACTAAACTATAGTTTAATAATGACAAATTATTGCCCCACTAACCCCTTTTTTCCCCCTTTATTTGAGTTGAATAGTAAATTGTTTAAACATCCAACGTTGTTAACAGGTCGTTATTAATGTTTGCATACATGTTTCAACTCTATTATTTAATACTATATTTTGTAGGAATTTTGGTTTATGTATAACTAATTCATGGATTATTTATACATCTTATATGGTATTATAGGATGTATAATTAATATTTTTCATTTGACGGCATTAGTAATACATAGCATGTAATACCATGGGAATACTATATGTAAAGACAAAAAAAACATCCCATATCTTTTTAATCATTTTGTTTATTTTCTTGATTTTATGTTTTATATTTGTACTAGTAAATTTGAGTTAATATCTTAAAAGGTCATTGAACTATGAAAATATATCTTATAAAGTCATTAAACTTTGTTTTGTATAAATTTAGGAAAATTACCTAAATACACATCTTATTTCACTATAATCTCTAAAATTTCCTACCATTTTAAAAAAATTCAAAAATCCCTTCTCGGATGCATCACTCCCCTCTCATTGATACATCTCTTCTCTCACGGATACATCCATCCCCACTTTGATACATCCCTCCTTTATGTAAATGGATGTCCAGCTATCCCATCTCTGATACATCCCTCCTCTTTCAGATACATCTCTCCCCTATGTATCTAGAGTTCTGTTGATGTATCCGGAAGTCCAGTGATGTATCCGAAATTCATAAATTTTAAGAGATTCTTGTAATTTGAAAAATGATAGGGAAATAATGTAATAAGTTCTTAACATTATGAGATTTATGTAATTATTTTAAATAAACTCATAACATATAAAATAATTTGTATATTTGTATAACAATTGCTCAATTTTAATAGTGTTATTTATTTACTTGGTAGTAGTACTATTTTTCTTTATTTGTCTGGAAAAGAAAAAAAAACCTTTCTTTGAAACGACTTATCTGTTGTTAGATAATATAGCGAAACTATCATTATGAATTTTATGGAGCAACATTGTTAGTAGTGATAATGTATATTAGCTGATTACTGGAAAAAAATATTATTGAGGGATTCATAATAATTTCATTTCACCATTAAAGCAGCAACTATCAAAGTTGAGCTATGTATAAATAATAATTTGTGTATCAAAATGTTATTCCTTAAGAGTTAATTTTTTAAAAAATATTGTGTATTTATAAGGTTTATACTTATATGACATATAAAATAATTTATTTTGTCATATCAAATTTATTTTATTAATAAATGTAGTTGAGTGAGTTTGAAAGATAAAAGTCTTAAGTTGGTATTTTATTAATTAAAGGATATAATTAAAAAGAAGTTTTTTGTAAAGTTTTAAACCAAACACAAGATTAGATAGGAAGTAATGAACCAAACACATGTTTATCAAGCCTATATTTATTTTTTCTTTTCACTATTAGAATAGAGGTTTTTTCTACTGCAAATTAATGGATAATTTCAACTCAGTTTTTACTTAACTAGCTCACTAGGAAGATTCATGGTGGAAAACATATTTTTACTAAAATACTAGGAAGCTTTCTAATTTTTTTCATGTTAAAACAGTACTATTTTTTTTTTCTTATCGATTTAATCATAATAACCATGAAAATAGTCACTAAAAAAAATTAGTCAAAAAATTTAATTAGAAAATAGAATTGTTTTTAAAGTAATGTTTGGTCTTTTCAACTCTATACACATGTATATCTAGCTAGGCTGGACAAAATAGAGTGCAAATCGCATGAATAAAGGGATTTGGAGCTTTTTACATGGTAAAATTGGCTTGATAAACATGTGTGTTTGGTAGGAAGGAAAAATGTTTTTCCAATTTTCTCATGTTTGGTTGGCTTAAATGATTTGGAAAATGTTTTTCAAATCAACTTATTTTTCTCAAAAAAGGATAATGACTTACCTCCAAAAAAATAAGTAAAATATTTTTCAAAACACTTTTTCAACCTCACACCTCAACTTTTCACCATAACTCAAGTCTTGAGTACCGATTCCTAATACTAATCCAAGATTTGATTCTTGGTTCTCAATTTGGGATCCGACTCCCGACCCCGATTCAAGACCCAAATCTTGGGTCTCAGATTGGATTGGGGTTGGATCTCATTTCAGGTGTTAGGTCTCGAGTCAAAAATCGAGGCCAAATCCCAAGTAGGGTATTAAGGTTAGGTCCGGAGTTAGGAGTTAGGTGTTAGGGTGGGGTTTCGTGTTGTATGTCAGAGTTGAGTTTCACATCGAGAGTCGAATCGGGTCCAATGTCAAGTATTGGGTTCAGTTTCAAGTTCTGAATCGGTTGGGGTCTAGTGTCGAGATCGAATCATGATATCTAAGTCAGTTCTCGTGGTCGATTTTGAGTTTGGGAGTTGGTTTTGTGTCCTGGTTTGGAAGTCGGATCATAGAACCTAGGTCAAATGTCGGGATCGGATCCTAATTCAAAAATTAGGTCTCGTGGTCGGATTCCAATTTGGAATTTAGGTCAAAAGTTGAGAGTCGCGTTCAAGTGTCAGGATCGAGTCCTGATTCAAAATTCAGATCTCGTGATCGGCTTATGGTTTGGAACTTGGGTTCTAAATTAGGAGGTGGGGTCGGGTCCCGGTTTGGAAGTCAGGTCCTAGGTTGGGAGTCGAGGTCAGGTCTCGTGTCAGATAACGGGGTTAGATTCTTGGAAGTTGAGTGCAGGGTTGGATGTCAGGGTCGAGAGTCGGGAATCGGGGTTGGGTCCCGAGCGGGTGTCTGTAATAGATTAGTCATCGAGGTCGGGTGTCGGGGGTACGTCAATGTCGAGATCGAATCCAAAATCGATCGTCGGGATCATGTCTAGGTTCAAGTATCAAAGTCTAGGTCAAGTTCTAGTTCGAATGTTTTGTCTCAAATCGGAAGTCGGGGTCAGGTCATAGGTCAGATCTCAGAGTCGAATTTTGGATTCGTCAATGAGGTCATGTCCTAGTTCAGGTGTTAGAGTCGGGTTCTAGATCGATTATCGGGATTGGTTTTCTAATTAAAAACTATTTTTCTAAAAAATATTTTCTACTCTATCAGGATTGGTTTCCGAGTCACAAAGTTGTTCATCATAATGGTGTATTATTTATAGATAATTGATAGGATTTATGATGAAGGCTAACTAATGTTCTAATAGTAACTAGCACTCTTTATTATGAGTAGTTTCAATATAATGACATTTTTCATTAGACATAGCTTCAAATTAATCAAATTAATGAATTTTGAATTCTAAAGGATTAAATCGAAAAAACAACAACAATAATAATAATAACAATAGAGCTCTATAGTAGTCTATATATATGTAGACTGATCCCTAGGGTTTCACACGGAGACTTGTGATGCTTATAATTCATGGTGGCATAGCTAGTTAGTATCACACTTAGCTATTTTTGGCTATTATTTCAGATTGGCTATTTTGTCATACATTTTATAGGTATATGTAAGCACTCTTGTCCTCATGCATATACTAGACACAGGTGCCTGTGCTAGCACAGATTTAATATCTTTTTTTTTTTTTTTAATTAATGTGATATAGATAGAATTTAGAAAGTTAATTAAATTTTAATGACTTTTAGAATTTTTAAGTTGTTAATTACTTTTTATTCGCGCAAATTTAATGTGAAGAGGTCCATTAAGATGTCCATAATTAAAGTATTTTTTGTTATCGATCGTTGATTTTTTACTCAAAGTAGTTACAAGATATAAACAAATATTATAAATCTACAACTAAAGAATATGAATTTAAAACTAAAATTCATAGCTGAAACCGATCCCATAATTTCGAAAATATTATACACTAATTACATTAAAGTAGAACAAGAGAAATATTTTTTAAAGTTTTTTTCTATTATTTTTTTATTTTAATTCATGTGATATAGATAGAATTTAGAAAGTTAATTAAATTGTAATATGATTTTTAGTTGTTAATTATTTTTGTTTGCGCAAATTTAATGTGATGATGTCCATAATTAAAGTGTTTTCATCATCGATCGTTGATTTTTTACTCAAAGTAGTTACAAGATATAAATAAATATTACCGACATTCAAAATAATAAAGCTATAACTAAAGAATATGAATTTAAAACTAAAAGTTATACCTAAAACGGATTTCATAATTTTGAAAAAATTATACATTAATTAAATTAAAGTAAAACAAAAAAATATTTTTTTAATTTTTTTTTTAGAACACGCTGAAGCATGCATGTCGACGGATACGTGCCTGCTTCAGCTGAACTCTCTCTTAAAAACTCGCAACCACATAAGCTCAAATTAAAGGAGAATTTATTTGTTTGTAGTGCTTGTTTCATTTTCCAATATTTGCAGATTAATAATATGAACTATCGTTTCTTTTTCCATCAATTGTATGGGTCAAAATAGAGACCTGACAATTGGACAAATCGAAAAATAACACATGTCAATCGAAGACTATTTGTGTCCAACTCAACAAGGGTAGTGCTAACATGGGTTGTGGTGCAGTGACGGGATAGCTTCACTCTTAACCAAAGGTCTCGGGTTCGAACCCTGGGTATGGAAAAATTCTTGTTGGGAGCGTTGCCCCAAATGGCCATGCAGTGCTCCTGTGACATTGCTGGATTAGAAACTACTTTAATAAGATTAATTACTTGATTTCTTCTACTCATTACTTACTGATTTGCTGTTGTTTATCTTTTATTTCTTATATTGCATTCATTAACAAGTTACTTAGCATCTAAAATATTTTATTTGGTCATTTTAATCCAAGTGTCAAGTTGTTACTGAATCTAAAGTTCATTTTAGTTATTGATTAGTTCGCAATCAAATATTAACTTTTACATATCTCTATTGAATTTCCTAATATAAATATAGAGTCTAAACAAAAATTGTTCGATTCGTCAAATCCACATCAAAATATTATAGATTTGTCACACTATCACATTGTTGATTTTAACCAAATAATAGAGGATCCAGGGTCACCATATATAATTGGGTGCACCAACCGTGACTTGTTAGTTAACTAAATACTTTCTTGTCTTGAATTTGAAAAATGACCAAAAAAAATCGTACAAGAGAAGATTCTTGAAACCTTTTGACAACAAGTTGTATTATGAGTACTAATATTAATTATAATTTAAATAAATATCTCTAAGCTACAAGCCTATTGGAACCATATTTAACTACAAACAATATTTGAAATAGAGGTTTTTTTCTATCATGAATTAATAGGAAATTTGTATTATAAAATATGATTTTTCTATTCATTGAATCAGTTCACTGGAAAAATGCATGATTCGAAACAGATTCTCACTGAAATACTGTGAAACTTTTGTTTGAAAATACTACTAGTATTTTTTCTTTTACTCACCGATTCAATAAAAATATCTTTAGAAATACTAATTTCTTTAATCATGTAAAATCCAGTTACCTAAATGAGAATAAATTTGAAATGTAAATATTAAACGCTTCTTAATTATATAAAAAAATATTTATTTTGAATTAAATATAAAAATTAAAAATATTCTATAATATGAATCGACAATGTCCCTTTCCAAACTTTGTTTCCCACTATCTTCCGGAAATACGTGAAAATAAGCTTAAAAAAACGTAATTAAATTTTACATATTGACAATATAAAATTCTTTAACTTAAGATAACATATTAAAGATTTTTTTAAACAAAGTCTGAATTTTGGCCTTGTCAAATCTACATTTATGTAATATAGTTTTTCAACAAAAGACTATACTATTTCTACACACTAATTAGCTTTGCCAATGCTTCCTCTTAAGAAACTAAACAAGAACTTAAAATCTTTAACAAAAAATGAAAGAATCTCATTCATTCTACTAAAAACTTTAACTCGAGATAAAAATAATGCAAAGTGACTAATAAAAGTGCATAACATCGATTTAGTGACTAATACTACTTTATGCATGCTTAGGAACTAACATAAATCGCTAATCATGGAGTTAAAGTACATTTATTAAAAAGTTAATCTCAATAGCTATATTATACTGTACTAAAACTATAGCAAGGACTAGCTAGCTAGATGCCTAGATCCATAGGCGGAGCCACCTTAGGGGAAAGGTAGTCTAGACTCTAGTGTATTCGTCAAAAAATTATATGATGTACAAAAATTAAATGTTAATTATATTTGCATATTCTTAACATAATTGAAAAGAAAATTTGCATACTCTTTACTAAATTCCTGTATCCGCTACAGGCTAGATGCCACCCAAATGTTTTCCACATGAATACCTCAAAGGTCATTTTAGAACTTTAGAGTAGGATTGCGTATCGGTCGATTCGATTATGTTTTAATTTGAAGTTTATCGGTTCAACTTATCACTTATTGATTTGTAAGCATGTTAAACCGTTATAGAATCATTAAGATATTGACTTATCAGTTATTGATTATGGAAATCTATTTAATCGATAAGATTTGATACAAAAAGAAAATCGTTGAAAATCACTTATAAACAAGGTCACAAACCAAATAAACTACGCACATGAGTTGACTGATTGCATATTGCTCAAAAGCAAATACACTCAAATTGTTATATAACCGAGAGTTTGATACCGTCAGAAATAAAAATATGAAACTAAACTCTAAATCAAAGACTTTATATACTAAATAATATAAATATAATTATTTAATTTACTATTAGATTATCGGTTAAAAAACAACAAACCATTAAGAACTAATAACTCGATAATAAAATAAATCAAAACCATTATCAAAACTGCTAAACTAATAGCTCATTATCAATAAAACCAGTAACTTATATCGATTTTGGATCGATTTTGAATTGACTCAAAGTTTGAAGGAGAAAAAATGTAATTTAACATAAAGTATATAATGTGCAGTTTGCAAGATGTGATTGGTAGGTGCATGAAGAGTAATATATAAAGTAAAAAATTGATGAAACTTTTTTCCAAAATAATGGAACATTCCTTTATTTAAACAAAAGCATTATAAGTCTACCAAAGTATCTTCCAAACTCATTGGAGAATAAAAACACTTTTTTCCCCATAATTTCAGTTGCCTTTTCTTTTCTTTATTAATTCATTACAAAGAGTAGCAGTTGAAAGAGAAAGAGAAAGAGAAAGAGAAAGAGAGAAAAATGACAAAATAAGCTTTCCATCAATCAATTACACAAAGCTGCAGAAATCATATTACCTGCCCTTTGAGTTAAAATTCTTGATTTGCTTTCTGGGGTTCCTCTAAATTTTTATACATATATATAAAGGTAATGGGTAAGTTACCAAATCCTTCATCTCTCTGTATTTCTAGGTTTGTTTCTTTCTTTAACTGGCATGGCTTTCCTTTTCTTTTCTGTTTTTTTAGTCTTTGTGTATATGTAATTTTAGGAAAGTTTTGATTTTTATGTGTTGTTTTGAGTTTTAGATATGGAATTTAGATGATTTTGTTTGAGAAATGAAGTTTTTTGTATTATGCAGTAATGGGGAATGTGAATGGGAAGAAGAAAGATGAAGAAAGTGCAGAGAGCTCTGGAATCAAGAATCAAGAACATGGAGAGGAGGAATATATGGAGTATGGTTTGTTTCCAGATTCCATGGTTCAGTCTCCTCCTCATAGTCCTAAAGCTTATCATCACTCTCCTTTGATTTTCACTCCACAGGTAAGAGGAGTGAAACAAAAAGAACAAGTATTATAGTATATTTTTATGCTAGTTAGGTTGGCATTATCAAGATACAATTTTTTTTGTTTAATTTGTTAGAGTGGGTTAGCACCCCACCACATCAGTAGCGGAATAGACGGGTGGTTTGCTTATATAGACTTGGGCAAAACCCCTTGTGAGTTAGTTTTTGGAATTAAATTAGACTCAAGTGTCATATATTCATGGTGGACTTTGCACCATCTCCGTGTTACTTGCTGTATTCTTTTCGCTCTTCATACATGGATTTGTTGCACTTGAATCGAGGCTCTTTCAGAAAAAACCTCTCTACCTTCACACAAGGTAGTGATAAGCCTCATAGTCCTAAAGTATGTTGTTGTTGCAGTCATATCTTTATATGGTATGAGAGCTAGGTCCATATCCATTTGGGATTTCGATCCACGCTTCAGTTGGGCTTAGCCTGAAGGGGGTGTTAGAGTGGCTAGAATCCCACATTGATTGAGAATGGACTGGTGGTTTTCATATATGGGCGTAGATAATCTTCACCTCATGAGCTAGTTTTAGATTGAGTTAGACCTAGGTACCATAACTTACCTATTTAACCTTGTGTTATGGTAAGACATTGGTATTCTTTTATTTGGAGTGAAGGTGTGTTATGTGTATATAATATATCTGTTTCAAGAAAATCAAGTCTTCTATAAGTACTGTAGATCTTTTTATATAACTTTTTGGCAGTATACTTTAGAAGGGAATGCTTAAATTGTTTAAAGCTCTTCTTGAACTATACTTGTGTTTTGTGAAGAATATATTTGGTAGGTGGTTTTTGCCTGAAGTGGAGTAAGTTACTTTTGGAGTTGGGAGATTTAAGTGGCAGTAGTATAAGATTCCTGCCTGTTGTACAAATTTTGTGGGGTTAATGTGTTGTGTCTGGTATGTTAATGGACTCAAAAGAAGATCATTTGGCCATTTGTTAGTCACATAATATGGAGATTGGAGGGGGACCAACTGACATAATAAATGTGAAGCATAAATATATGCCCCTCTTGTTTTACAGCTCACTTGTTTCAATTCCTCAGTGGAACTTTTAGTACAATTCAGGTGTTGAAACTTTCCTCTATGTTCAGTTAGATTCCAACTATTCATCTTTATAGAAACACTATTCTGCAGGTTCCAATTTTCCCCCTACAAAGGCCTGATGAAATATTAATGCCAAATCAAAGTGGTAACATAGTGCAAAAGACAATGGAATATGGGGATTTGCCTTGTGAAAATGGGATACCAACAATGATCACATGGAGTCATGGGGGACATGAAGTTGCTATTGAGGGATCATGGGATGGCTGGAAGACAAAGTATGTCTGATTGATTCTTCTTTCTTTTGTTGTATTCTGTCCCGTAAGCTTGTTTACGAGGTGATTTCACTTTTTTACAATAGAGATTTCCTACAAAGAACAGACAAGGACTTCACTGTCATGAAGGTGTTGCCGTCAGGCGTGTATCATTACTGGTTTATTGTAGATGGACAATGGAGATATGCTCCAGATTTGCCATGTGAACGTGATGATATGGGTAATGTGTTCAATGTCTTGGACTTGCAGGTAATCTTTTGTGAACCATTCTGATTTAGCTCTCAACATTGGATACTCGGTGTGATTCATTTGATCTCCTTGTCGATATATACCACAGTAAAATGATCACACATTTGCATATGTCAATATGACTGGCGAGACGTTAGTTGTGAAAGCATAAATTATTTATATGCTAAAGTATTTAAGGGGAAAAGGTGGTAAATAGTCCTGTTAGGCTGTGACAAGATTGAGATACTGGGATAAGATCTGAAGTTAAAACAAGTAGCTGAAGATAAGGTTACAGTGCTGCTTCCTGAATCCAGATCTTGTCATCATCTGATGCACAGCTATCATTACCTGTTTCCATGCCTAATAATAAATTTTGTTCTTTCAGCCCTCCGAGATTTTCAACGAGCATAAAAAATTTCACCATCTAATGTAAGAATGGCTGTTATATCACTCACATGTACAACAACATACCCAGTGTAATCCCACAAGTATATGACTCACATGTAGACCAGAAAAATAGATTAATAGGATAGTGGCGTCGTTTGTTCATTTATCTTTGCCAAACAAGGTGAAGAAACAAAAGCAATATGAAGAAGCAAAACTAAACTCCTTCAATGTGCTTAATCTGTTAGTTATGTCATAGGATGCTAACGAGATTGTATCATCTGGGATATATACTACTTAAAATTGAAAGGATTCACCTGTAAATCTGTTATTGAGAGTTTTGGATTTCAAAATTGTGTAATGAATATAACTGCCTAATTAGTCTTCTGAAAAATAATCTGGTCGGGGAGGCCAAGAAAAAGCATTAGCTGTGGCTCTATGTCATTGTCTGTTGTTTTCTTTTCTTTTACTTCTCAGTATCTTGTAAACCTTTACACTTTGAAAAATCTTTGTTTAATCTTCTCCGACTTTACTACTGTAGAATAATGAGGATTTCCATTTTCACAGGCCTAAGCTTGTTTCTCTGTCCTTAATTACTAAGATCTAAGGTGTTGTTAGAGCTCAATTTAAACCAGGCACGCGACATTAGAAATGACATTGCACAATCATACAATTGCAATGCTGGAAGACTGGAATTCTTTCAGATTTAGTTAATTCGAGTGCTTCCTTTGTAAAATGCAAGACAATTTGGTCACTGCCACTAATGTTGCCAAGCAAGCTAGGTGACCTCTCTGTATACTGTTACTGCAAATGTTATTGAATCTGGAAAAAAGTTGTAACTTAGCATACTGTACTCTTCTTGAACACTTTCCCATCATGCAGTCCGTTCTTAATTGGGATGTAGAGAGCACTTCCCTTCTTAATACATTTGACTTCCTACTCATGAGGGTTTTGATAATTTGAATAACACATGTACTAATTTTATTAAGGGAATGCCTTATAGTGCTGAACCTGAAGGTTCTACTTGTTGACTCATATGATGAAGCCTAAAGGACAATAGTCTATAAGGAGCACGTTAATCGTCTCTGGCTATTACCTTGTCATGTGATTATCATTTCCTATGATCAACATAATGATTCTACTTTCAACTCATATGCTATGCAGGATATTATTCCAGAGGTCCTAAATAACACCAATTGGTCAGAAGCACCTCCTTCCCCTGAGTCAAGCTACAGCAATGCACCTTTCAGTTCAGAAGATTTTAACGAAAAACTACCTGATTTGCCTCCTCTGTTACAACAGACACCCCTGGACCAACCGTCTTCATCTGCTGGTAGTGTGGAGACATTTCAGAAGCCATTACCAGCAGTATTGAACCATCTTTACATACAGAAAACTCGTAGCAGTCAATCAATGGTGGTACTAAATTCAACACATAGATTCCGCACCAAATATGTGACAGCAGTACTTTATAAGTCCTTGAAAAACTTAAAAAAGTGAAAACACTTCTGAAATTTTCTGGAGTTGGAAGTCAAGGAATCTGCCAATGGATTCATTTTGAATACCAAAGATGATCCATGTAAGAAAAGGTAACAAAGGTCTCTACTACATGATGCAAGTGTTTTTTTGTTGTTTTGACAATCATTTCAGAAGTAAGCATCTGAATCTTACAGAAAATCATGATGAAATCTTGATTTTTTTTTTTTGTATCTTCATGTGATATTTACGAATGTGATGCTTCTGAATATCTGTATGTAATATGTATTTACAGTACACCACTGTAGTTTTTGAAAGAATTATAATTTGTAGTTATAGTTAGGATTTTGTAGCTATTTTCTCTCTCCCTCTAATCTCTAGTTTGCCTCTCTCTTCTCTTTGTCATCTCTTCCTTGCCTCTCTCCTCTCCATGTCCCCTTCTATCGCCTTTATATGTCTCTTCTCTTTCAATACAAATACAAATTATAACAATTAATTATACAAATACAAATGATGAGTGTCAACTATACATATTTTTTTCAGTGATACAAAATACAAATACATATGTATTCATTGATCTCTAATTTTTTTCGTAATTCAAAATTCGAGGTTGAAATGTATATGTGATATTGCTATTAAGCACATTTTTTTATTTAATGACAAGGTTATTAATCAATAAAGAAAAATTAAAATTCTTAAAAGATGAGATAAATTCAGAAGCACTTATTTATTAGTTTTAAATATAGCAGATAGAATTTCATTGGTCTAATTTGGGACCTTAGGATAGATTTTGACTCTATCTGACAAACATATTAAGATAAAGAATAAGAAAGGGCCCGTAGATTTATTTGTGACCTTTGAGGAGCCGTATGAGGTGAAAATCTCACGTACGGTAGCGATGAGCACAGAACAATATTCATACAAATGATAACAATCAATTATACAAATACGAATGTTGAACTTGATACAATTGTATTCGCTGATACAATTTATTCATTAATACAAATTGTATTCGTTGATACATATACATGTACAATCCATCAGATATACATATACAATCATTGATATATACAATTATCCAGCAGATATACAAATACAATTTGCCTCTCTCCTCTCTCTCTCGCTCATCTCTATGCCCTCTCCCAATCTTGCTTGCCTCTCGCCCCTTTTAACATGTAGCTACGAATCGTAATTAAGCAAATGATAGTTATTTTACCTGATTATATTTCTAATTTTAGCTATTTTATATTTTTCATCGTGAATGTATTCTCATTATCTGATGGTTTTGGGCTTCTTCTTTGTAAATATTATTTGTTTTTTTTATAAAAAAAAAGAAGTAGTCTGATGGCTCATGAAGGTTCTATAATTAGCTTTGAATATGAAATAATATCTATTTACAAACTTATATTTTGCAACGTCATAAATATCTTACAAGATAATTAGAAATTGTCCTAAAAAAATATTTGACAATGAAATATACTATTAAGAATAAACAAGTTTTATCTATAAAAAGAGCAGAAACAATAAAATCAAAACAATACAAAAATTAATAAATTGCTTAAAAAAATAACTATAATTAGTTAATAATTACACAATCATTATTCATCCCCTTGTGAAGACATACGTTTCCAATATTTATAAGGGGTGTGAGTCGATGGAGAAATCAATAGGAAGAGCAAATTCACAACAAGGGTCTCATGACTCAACTTCACTATTTGAAAAATATCATGACACTTTGTTCAATTTTTAGGTGGAGCACATGTAAATGGTTTTATTTAGCCAATAACAATATTTGAAGCAAAAACGGATTCAAAATTTTAAATTTCTGGATACCACCCTGCTTTGAATAGTAACCTATGGCAAAATCGATTTTGAATTTTCGGGTGTTATACTGCTTTGAATAGTAACAATCTCTAGCGCAAAGCAAGACCATACAAAATTTTGACTTATACTATTGATTTAGTTAAATTTACTTGACACAAACTTGTATCTAGGAGTGTGCAAAAATCAAACCGATCAGTAAATCGAAACGAAAAAATGTTATTGGATTATTGTTAATGGGTTAACTGGTTTTTAATGATTTTATAAAAGAAAATTATTGGGTTATCGGTTTAGTATCGGTTTTTAGTATTGGGTTATTGGGTAAACCGATAATCCATTAAGACGATTATAATTTACTACTACACCCTTCATAAATTTTAAATATTAATAATTTAATATAACTAGACACTATATCAGTACTCTACACTACGGTCTACACACTTCACACGTCACAGTACTTCTACTTCACATCAGAAATTTCATATTATGTTTTGGTTGTAACATGTAATTGCAGCTTTCGTATTGCATCTACTCTTATTGATGCAATTTCTCATTATATTTCTTGTTTCACTATATCAAAGCATTTACAATTGATTTTCTTGTCTCACTGTATCGCGCCAAATTGTTATAGAAATGAGAAATCATATATTTATTTTATGAACATTTTCTTATTGGATAAATTGAAAATCAAACCGTTAATGACCAAAATTGATAAACCGATAAAAAATATCTTATTGATTTGTTATTGATTTAGCATATTTAAAAATTAAAAATCAATAAATCAAATCGATAATATATAAAATCGAACCGAACTGACTGATGCACACCCTTATAGCCTTAAAGTGGTAAATCTGAGCTTTAACTACTGGCACCACTAAAAGGATCATTATATATATACTAGATGAGTGTCGCCGCCCAACATTTTAGGCCAAGTAATACTAATATTTTGCTCTAGCAATGGTGTTGTCATTCGGTCAGGACTTGACTTTTAGTTCCTTGTTTGTTTGCTATAATAAATGTCTAAAATCACAGAGACAACATAAAAGCATAGGCATTCTTTTTAACATAAGGCAACAATCTTCAAAATTACTCGTGCCCAACTCTTCCCATAAAATTTATTGCAACCATAGCTTCATGAGGATACTTCATAGGTAAGAACCAGTAACCTCATCACCACCATTTGTATATAGCTAAGTGAGAATTAACTTTGAAATCCACACAAAATAAAAGGAGCACAAACAATGTGTTTGTCTACATTTTGCCTCTAGAAAAATGAATACATTTATCACTTGCGTCTATCATCCATCATCCAAACCTGAAACAGCAAACCTATTAGCTTGAATAACTTCATCAGTAGTACTTCAAAAGTGTTATTCCAAAAACAAATTTTTAAAAAAGAAAACTTTAAATTGCCAAACTACCCCTGGCTACAAGCAGGCATGTTGAAACTTAAGAAGTTATTCAAAATTTTATATGATTTTTAAAAATATTTTAAGTTATTAATTACTGTGATTTGTAATTTTTAAGCGATTTTGAAGTAATATATATTATTTCGTTCTCTCAATTTATGCGGCATAGATATAATTTCAAAGATTAATCATTTTTGTGTCTTTTAAATATTTTAAATTGTTAATTATTGTAATTTGTAGTACCTTTTACATAATTTTTAAATAAATTTTTTTACTTCTCATGTCCCAATTTATGTGGTATTGATATAATTTCGAAAGTTAGCCAATTTTGTTTATGTCTTTTAAATTTCGAAGTTATTAATTATTGTGATTTATATACTTTTTACGTCATTGTCAAATAATATATGTCATTTCCTCTAACCTATTTTATGTGTCACACATAGAATTTTGGAAGTCAAATGATTTTTTTATATTAATTTTAAATATTTTAACTTATTAATTATTGTGATTTAAAGTATTAT
>JAJOOR010002847.1:0-56684 GCA_036250505.1 Solanum acaule
CCCCTACCCTCGACCTCCCCCTACCCCCCCCCCCCCAAAAAAAAAAAAAACTTTAAGTTTGTTTTTAAAAAATATTTTCAATTTCAAAAATTATTTTCTACTCTAGTAAAAATAAAAGATATTTCTCAAAAATATTTTTCATTTATAAATCAAACACTAAAAATCTTTTCCGAAAAATATTTTCTACTCACCAACCAAACATGAGAAAATAAGTCAAAAATCAACTTGTTTTCCAGGAAAATGTTTCAGGAAAACATTTTCCTTCATACCAAACACACCCAAAAGGAAATTAAAAAGGACTGTGAAATTCTCTAACTACTCTTCCTTGGTCAATAAATGAAATGAATCACATATAAGACCAAAGAGAAAAAAGTTGTGTACTTCTAATTAATGACATAAGATGTTTTTCAAAATGATCAAAATGATGAGCTATAATACTGTTTAGCATGTAAAGAAAAATATATTGTACTTATCATCATAGACACAATAGAATATCTGAAGGCATAGAAGTTGTTATTGGATACAACAATATGAAATTGTGGCAAATCAAATCATAATGACAAAAATACGATAAGTATATGAAAGTTTCGATTTCAAACCAGCCATTGCTTCAGGCAAGGAGGGTGAAACATATGCTTGCTGGGAAATTCTTGCATCTTGTAATCTAAAACTAACACCTCCCTGAAAATTGGACACTTCATATATGTACCAAGCTTCATCAAGAACTCATTTATGACAATAGTAACTGGGAGGTTTGCCTTGACTAGGTTACTGGCAGGTGGTGCTCCCAGGGCAGCAACACCATCGTCCAACATCTTAAATAGAACAAATTAGAATCGTCTTTAGTTCAAGGCAACTTGTATTTGTCTAAGTAAGAATGAATCTAATTCCCCTATAAGAAGTTTTTTTTTTTATTTAAATAAAGAAAAGCATACCTCCATGGTAAAACATGGTCTAGTGTTGTATTAAATAACTGGTTAGCAAATGAGAAATAAAACAAGAGTGGATAAAGTTAATTGTTTAACTCAATTTTTTTTATACTTAAGGTCATGTGAGAATGCAATAAATTTGTAGGTTAGGGAACTCCAAACAACACATCTTTGATATATTGTTGCTCAACTGACTGAAAACTACATGTTACAATTGTATTTAATACGAGGAGTAGATTTAAACTAGAGATACCTCTGATATTATTTCATCCACTCTAGCAACCAGCTGCTCAAGTACATTGAGAGAACCCTAAGTATCACAAACATTGCTGGATCACCTTGAGAAGATTCACCAGGAAGAAATGTTGCGGCAGCAATGAGAAGATTAGACATCTTGAGCCAAGCAGGTTGTGTCACGCCCCGAGCCTACACCCTGAACGTGGCTGGCACTCGAGAACCATTGTTGGCCCCAAGAAAACCCTTGGCCTGGCTTAACTACTAGCGAAAGTCTTACTCAACAAGAAGTAACTTTAAAAGTAAAATTGTAGCTCAAAGAACAAAATTAGAATGTATAAAGAAACATTCACTAGCCAAAATGGCAACTTAAGTCTCAAACATCGAAACTGGAAATGAACAAGACTCATGAACTATATCTATCTGTTTATGAAGACTCTACTAACTGAGATGGACGTCGGGACAAGACCCACGAAATCCTAATAAGACTAGAATGATAAAGCAAATAAAAGGGGGTCCTCCGGAAGCAAGGAGGCTCACCAACAACTCTGAAGCTCAATTGGATCAACGAAGCGCTGGATGCTAATCCTGGTTACCTGTATCTGCATCATAAAAGATATAGGCCAACTGGTGTCAGTACATGGAATGTATGAGCATGAGAGGGGAATTCTAAAACAAGACATAAGCTTGAAATGGAACTGAAGAAACTTACCTCGTCTCAACTCAACTCATTTCAATATAAAGTAGTAATAAAGATGCAGTATAAAGAAAAGCTTCAAAACATGTAGATAACAACTCAGTGCATTGAAAAACACAACAATAACTTAGTTTTGTATATGAAAATACACGTAACTCAGTGGGAGATTTTCTAACCGACAACCATTACTACGAGCTATGTGATGATACAACGTCTTGCCTCACGCTGCAAGGGTCGTCCTATACTTTGCCAGGGTATAGAACTTACTACTAAACAGATCCACTAGTCTATGCTAAAAAGCATTAAGGAATCATAAAAAAGTATGACCCTTTCTACCCACATTGGCTACATGGCTTATGGAGAGTTTGAGTTATCTGAACTCGTCCCCATATCTGTGCTCAATACTACTCCCAAAATGTAACTAGCTCATATGTTTAAAAACATAACTCTTTCTGTGGTTTGAGATTATTACTCAAAAATCTTTCTCTTAAAAGAGATGGTACTAAAACTGCTCATGGAAACTCTTTTGTAAATCAGTGTTTCCTTTCATCTTAAATGTGAAAATATTTACTCTTTGGAATACTTAGTTCCCATATATCATTTTAAAGAAATTCTCAAACTCAATGCTTAAGTCTTAAAACAAGCTTAAAACAATTGTAAAAGACTTTTTGAAAAGACTCGAAGAACTCTCTAGCCTTGACTCTTAGCTCTACAGTGAATTTGAATTATGGATTCAAGGGTTATGATATCATGTTATGGATGATCTCATGATGTTTAAACGTACCTTAGATTATAGAAATCAACTAGAAAACATAGGTACGATTCGAGGAAACTCAAATGGAAAGAAATGAGAAAGGGTAGAGGACATGGCGACCCTGGCGTACTGAGTGGCGCAGGGCACCAGACCCTGAACTATAGAGTCTGGGTTGGGGCGCACTGAGTGGCGCGGTGTCCCAGAGCCCAAACTACAGACCCTGATATGGGGCGCACTGAGTGGCGCGGCGCCCCACCCTTTTATGAGAAAACTTAACAAATTTCCTTACTCATTTTCTAACCCTAATTCACCTAGAATCGAATGGTTTCTTCCCCAATCACTTAGATTTGAATACCCATCATTAGTGTATAAGAGTTTACTAAAAACCAACCTTAAAACTCATACGATTAACTCAAAAACTCATCAACTCAACAATCAAGATTTATGAAGGAATCTTCAACGAGACTCATCAAGAACTCAAATCTTTTAATTCCTAGATTTAAATTACGCTGAATTAATCATGATTGGTGCATGGGTGAATGAACCCAACGCTATGTGAACTCACATACCTCTTAGGGATCAACCCTTGGCAAAATCCGCAACAAAATCTTCAAGAACTTGACGAACGGTTGACTTTTTCTCCTTTTCTCCTCTTTTTGAACTTCTCTCAAAACCCTAGCATGAATTTGGATTTGTAAAACTGAAAAAAATCAGTTTAGATCCCTAAGTATTACCAAATTTCTCCTAAATTTGATTGGGTAAGGAAAATATCAAAATACCCTCTTAAATCCGGGTAACTTTCCTTAACTGGCAGATAAATTTTCAAATGAGCATATCTCTCTCATACGAGCTCAAACATTAGCAAACTCGGTGGCGTTGGAAAGATAACTCATAGAAATTTCATTTGATATCTTATGGGCCACCTAATTCATCATGTACTAAAAGTTATGACTATTTGAAGTTGACCCAAAATTCACATCTTAAGCTCAACTTGCAAAATATCAGATTTTGCTATTTTTGATTTAGTTTCCTTCAAATTCTAGTTCTTTCTAATGCAGGATGTTATAATATCTCCCCATTGGGAACATTCGTCCTCGAATAAGGTTACTCTAAGTAGACTAAGGGTGTAACATCTAACATTCAACTCGAACACCCAACAAGCAATATATAACGCAACATGTCAACTTAAAATAAATGCCAAGAAAGGGATTTGTACCTTATCTCTTCTTCATTTCCTCCTCAGTTTCCCATGTTGCTTCCTTAACAAACTGATTTCTCCATAAGACCTTGACTGATGCTACCCCCTTGGTTCTCAACTTGCGAACCTGACAGTCTAAAATTTGAACAGGAATCTCCTCATAAGGCAATATCCTTAATACCAATATCTTCAGTCGGTATAATCAGTGAAGGATCGCCCATACACTTCTTCAACATGGAAATGTGAAATACCGAATGAACTGTTGCTAACTCTTGCGGTAGCTCCAACTCATAAGCTACATTACCAATCCTCTTGGATATTCTGTAAGGACTAATATACTGGGGAATAAGCTTCCCCTTCTTACCAAATCCCATAACACCCTTCATGGATGAAACTTTCAAGTATACTCAATCATCTACTTCAAACTCTAAGTCTCTTCTCCTAACATCAGTGTAGGATTTCTTACGACTCTGGGCTATTTTCAACCTTTCTTGAATAACTTTCACTTTATCCATAGCTTGATGAACTAAGTCTGGTCCTATCAACCCAGCTTCACCAACTTCAAACCATCCAATAAGAGATCTGCATCTTAAACTATAAAAAGTTTCATAAGGAGCCATGTGGATGCTAGAGTGATAACTATTGTTGTAAGCAAACTCTATGAGAGGTAAGTGATCATCCCAATTACCTTTGAAATCAATCACACAAGTCCTCAACATATCTTCTAAAGTCTGAATAGTGTGCTCTGCTTGACTATCTTTCTGAGGATGAAAAGCAGTACTCAAGTTCACCTTCTAACCTAAACCTTTCTGGAAAGACTTCCAGAATTATGCAGTAAATTGTACACCTCTATCTAAAATAATGGACACTGGAATTTCATGAAGTCTAACTTCCTCTTGAATATATAACTTAGCATAATCCTCTGCTGAATGGGTAGTCTTTACCGGTAAAAAGTGGGCTGATTTAGTCATTCGATCAACAATCACCCAAATGGAATCATGTTGTATGCGAGACCGCGACAAACCAGTAATAGAATCCATATTGATCATCTCCCACTTTCATTCTGGAATCTCTATATTCTGAGCCATACCACCGGGCTTTTGGTACTCTACCTTAATTTGTTGGAAATTCGGGAACTTAGCAACGAACTCTGCAATACAATTCCTCAAACTACTCCACTAATAGACTTCTCTCAAATCGCGATACATCTTTGGGGAACCCGGATGGATAGAATATCTAACTACAACATTTTAGGCTTTTCGCTACCCCTGTAAAGCGTGGCCTAAACTAGCAAAAAGTGTGGCCTTTTGTATAAGGCTACACTTTTTGACTTTTGGCAACACGTTTTTGGGGGTGGCCTGAAAAGATGTAACCTTGTTGTCGTAGAAGCTACACTTAAAAGCGTGGACAATGAGGTATAAGGCAACACTTTGTAGCATCTCAATAGCAACACTTTTATTTGATAAAAACTACACTTTCAAGTGTGGTCTTTGCTTTGTTATTGGGTACGCTTAAAAAGTGTTGCCTTTTATACCTCTTCTATACCAACACTTACAAAGTGTAACCTTTGCTTATGTACTTGCTGCAATTTATGTGCACTTATAAAGTGTAACCTTTTTTTTTGTAGTCACAATTTCTAATTGAAAAATAATTATCTTGATTTGCATATATTCTTCACTAATGACATAATTATATAAACAAATGATCTCAAGCACCATTTTATTAGCTAATAAATAGTTCAAATGTATAAAGTTGCAATAAACTTTGAAAAACCTGTCTTGTACAAAACATACTTAGAAAGTAATTCTGTAAAGATATGTACTAGCAATAAATTCTACAAAATGAAATGAATTCAATCATATATAACAATAAGTTCAAAAACTCTTTATCGTTCACTTCAATAGATCGAGTTGACTTGTGGCCACTATCCAAATTCAATCACCCGCATTTTCCTACACATTTAAAATGAAACTAGAAGTTAGAAGAAAAAAAATCAAGTTCAACACTAGTGAAGATTAATAGTACTTTCTCAGTCCTTTTCGATCAATGGACTCCCTAGTGCATACATAGTAGTGTTTGATGGGGAAATTTCTACCTCTATCTATTGGACCAAATGCACTAAAACATCTGAGTAAACAATACAAGAAACATTTGTTGTCACCCATTCTTCTAATGGGAGTCATAAGTTTCAACATCACCATATCAAATGCAAGAGCCCGACACAGTTTATACTAGTACAATAAATAGAACTCGTAGTGGCTATTAAAGCATGTATTTCATATGCTAATAAGGTGTCACTACAAGTAACTACAACAAAATTCATTTTCCAATCAACTGGTTCCATCAAAACTATAAATCTATTTCTTTATGTGTTCCACATTAGACTCTTCCGGAAAATATGAGTATTAAATCAATGAGAAATGAAAAAAACAATGAAATGATCACTACAAAACTGCATTTGGGGAACCCTGTATTCTGGTCAGAGTAGAATATAGATACAAATACCATAAAAAATATTTTTGAATAAATTCATCTATTCCTTTAATTTATTTCCCTTTGACCTAATTCTTCTTCCATTTAAGTTTGAAAAAAATTGCAAAATTCAGTCTGCTCTAAGGCTACTACCACTTTCAGATGATTTTTTCCCTGAGTACTTATGTAGAAATAATTAAGCAAGTGAATATTTACCAAATGAGACTAAAAAAATCAAATCTTCTCTGCACATGTAACTAAACACTACTTGAAAACATAACTTATTAGCTATTGATCTCACATGCTTTGCCAGGTTGAACGTGATGTATTTGTATTTGATCATGTGCATGATTTGTCGCTTCATTGTAAGGACGAAAAGAATGATCCAATAGCAATGTTATATAGGCCAGAGCACAGAAACATCAAATAGAGAGAAGAAAGTCATGATTAATACAATACAGAAAGCCTTTGTTATGGCATACCTGAGAAAAACCAAACAAGCATAAACACCCAAAAGGTTTGAGAAAGTAATGAACGACGTGAAACTAGTATATTGAAACTCGTATCATGCTTCAATATGCCATGTAAAGGAAAATTAATGATAGAGAGTTTGAAATCAAACAAGTGGCAATAGCACCCAAAAACAATATTGTGAATAACCATGACTCTAATTAGATTCCTAAAAAATTTCTTGTAAAAATATGGTAAAACCAAGCTCATATATATTTACCATACCATAAAAGGCTACAACCTGTTCTTAAATGGTTATCAATGGATTAATTCCACAACTATTACAGATTCACTAACATTGGGAAGATTCTGTAATTAAGTTTGGCTATCGCTGGTTCTGGTTTGGCAATTTTTACAGATGTCATAGTGGTTGTTTTACTATACATGATGAGGGAGAAACAAGAGAAAACCACCATGGAAGCTAGAAATATCATTGATGAAACTTGTAGCAAACCAGTGATCATAGCAGGGAATGTTTTCGATGAAAATCTCAAGCAAGCAATAGATTTTGATGCAGTTGTACAGGCAGTCAGGAAAGATACAAATAAGATTAGTACTGGAACTTTCAGTAATGTGTATAGAGCAGACATGCCTTCCGGGATGATTTTGTATGTTAAGGGCCTAAAGTCGATGGACAAGACTATAGTTCATCACCAGAGCAAGATGATCAGAGAGCTTGAAAAGCTAAGTAAACTCTGTCATGATAATTTGACGAGACCTATCGGGTGCAATATATGAGGATGTTATTCTACTCTTACATCAATACTATCCCAATGGGACATTGGCTCAGTTTCTTCATGAGTTTAGCCAGAAACCTGAATATGAACCTGATTAGCCTACAAGACTTTCCATTGCCATTGGAGTTGCAGAACGACTAGCATTCCTTCATCACGTGGCCATAATCCATCTTGATGTTTCTTTAGGGAATGTGTTTCTTGATTCTAAATTCACCCCTTTGGTTGTTGAAGTTGAAATATCCACAACCTCTAGGATTTTCGAGGTACTTTTGCAGCGATATGTTGTTCTAGAAACTTGGTCATTCTTTAGCAATGTTGAATGCAATGGATACTAATGAAATTGGAGGGATAGTTGAATATAAGGGAGGGAATACAATATTTTGGTGAAAATTTTAACAAAATTATAAGGCCATACTTGTAAAGTGTTGTTTTTAAAATTATAAAAATAGCACACTTTAAAAGTGTAATTATAGGTGTAAATAGGCATTGCTAATTATGTCATGATATGACCACACTTATAAAGTGTAGCCTATACCATTACAGAGTATACTTTATAACCGTTGCCAATAATAACGTAGTCAAAAGGTAAAAACTAAGGCTACTCTTTAAAAGTATAGCTACAAATATTTTAGGCAACACTTTACAAGTGTTGTCTAGATTTAGTGTGACTTTATTTCTAAAATGTTGTAATGTCTGGAGCTATGAGTTCCTCCATGATCCTCTCTTGGAGTTCATCCACCCTTGGTACACACAACCTACCTTGATACCTCAATACACCATCTCCCCCTTGTTCAAAAGCCATTACTTTTTGCTTATGAACATTTACATTCAATTCAAGCAAAATAGGATCTTGGTCTTGTTTCTCTTTCACTTTGGACACTAATGATGATTCAACTCCATTTATCACCACCACTCCTCTTTCATTGGAATCAATTAATCGAACTCCTAGTTGTGCGAGTCTTGTGCACATCTTTCGCTAACTATCTCTTGTCTTCCTCAACATGGGTGGTACTGCCCATAGACAATCTGCTTAAACCATCAACAACAACATTAGCCTTTCCAGGGTGATATAGAATACTCATGTCATAATTCTTGAGTAATTCCAACCACCTTCTCTGTCTGAGATTAAGCTTTTTTTGACTGAAAACATACTGAAGACTCTTGTGAACGGTGAACACGTCTAATGAACACCATAGAGATAGTGATGTCATATCTTCAAAGTGAACACTACACCAGCCAACTCTAGATCATTGGTTGGGTAATTCCTCTCATGAACCTTAAGCTGTCTTGAGGCATAAGCTATAACCTTGTCATTCTACATTAACACACAACCAAGTCCAACTCTGGATGCATCACAATACATAACAAAACCTTGCGTACCTTCTGGTAAGGTCAACTGGGGCAGTAGTCAACCTAGTTTTCAATTCCTGAAAGCTTTTCTCACAAGATTCAGACCATTGAAACTTTGTTATTTTCTGAGTCAACTTAGTCAAAGGGGATGAAATAGATAAGAACCCCTCGACGAACCTTCTATAATATCTAGCCAACCCCAAGAAACTCATAATATCAGTTGGAGATGTGGGTCTAGGCCAATTCTACATTGCCTCTATCTTCTGAGTGTCAACTCGAATCCCATCACCAGACACAATGTGGCCTAAGAATGCCATAGACTCAAGCCAAAACTCACACTTAGAGAATTTAGCATACAACTTTCTATCCTTGAGAGTTTGGAGAACTATTCTGAGATAACTAGCATGATCTTCCTTATTCCTCGAATAAATTAGAATGTCATGAATGAATATGATAACAAACATGACCAGAAACTCATAATGACCATAGCGGGTTATAAATGTTGTCTTAGGGATGTCACTTTCTCTTACCCTAAACTGATGATTGCCTGATTTGAGGTCTATCTTAGAAAAACAAGTGGCACTCTGAAGTTGATTGAAAAGATCATCAATTCTCGGAAAGGGATACTTATTCTTGATAGTAACCTTTTTCAACTGATGGTAATCTATATATATTCTAATTCTTCCTCACAAATAAGACTGGAGCGCCCTAAGGTGAGACACTTGGTAGAATAAAACCTTTCTCAAGAAGATCTATCAACCGCTCTTCCAACTCTACTGGAGCCATTCTATATGGCGGAATAGAGATAGGATGAGTATCATGAAGAATATATGTACAAAATCTATTTCTCTCTCAGGAGGGACTCTAGGAAGATTATCTGGAAAGACTTCTGGAATCACTTACTACTGGAACTGACTGAATATGAGTTGTCTCAACACTAGAGTCATTAACTCGGACGAAGTGATAGGCATACCCCTTGGAAACTAACTTTCTCGCCTTAAAGTACGAAATAAAACGACCCTTAGGCACTGCTGAACTACTCCTCCACTCTATAACTGGCTCATTAGGAAACTGGAACTTAACAACTTGAGTTCTACAATCAACTGAGGCATAACAGGCGTGAAGCCAGTCCATACCTAGAATGACATCAAAATCTACCATGTCTAATTCAACTAAATCAGCCATGGTGCTCTTGTGATTGACGAAAATGGTACAATCACGATAGACTCTCTTAACTATAATAGTCTTACCAACAGGTGTAGAAACACTGAAGGGCTCGAGATGTTTCACAGGAAGAACATCAAAATTCATCGCAACATAAGGAGTCAGAAAAGATAGACTCGCTCCTGGATCTTGCAAAGCATAAACATCAAAATTAAAGACTTTGATCATACCAGTGACAACATCTGGCAAATCCTCATGCTCTTGGCAACTAGTGATAGCATACAGACGGTTCGCTCCTCTGCCTGTCCCTGAAGTAGCTCCTCTAGATGCAGTTCTATCTGGTGGAGCAACTGAAGAAGATTGAGCTCTATTGCCTCCATTTCCAATACATTGCCTGCTCTTAGGGAATTCTTTCATAAAGTGACCATTCTTACCACACTTGAAGAAACCAATGGAGCTATCATGACACACGCCTGAGTGGTTCCTACCACACTTAGCACATACAGGAGTCCGATTACCTCCTTGTGCCACACTACCTTGAGACTGTGCAGGGCTAGCTCTTGAAGTTTTGTGAATTCTAATTATTGAACTCACATCTGTTCCTTGGTACAGGTGCACTAACAGATGATGGAGCATGTCCCTTTTTCTTATGTTGGAAAGATGACTGGTTGGCATTACTTTTCTATTGTCTGGACTCATTCCGTGTCTTAGCTTTCTTGTTTCTAAAATCCTCTCTATCCCTCAGCTTATCTTTCTCAACCTGTTGCACATGGATCATAAGTCTTGCTATGTTCATGTCCCCTATTGACGTAGCTGCATTACCCTCTTTACTTGACAGACGAGACAACCCAGCAACAAATAGACTTATCCTGCTCCTCATGTCAGCAACCATCTCCAGAGCATAACGGGAAAGTTGGATGAACTTAAGGCTATACTCATGAACACTCATAGATTCCTACTTAAGAGTGAGGAGTTCTCTTAGCTTTGCCTCTCTTAGCTCACGGGGAAAGAAACACCCCATAAAGGCACTCTCGAACACAACCCAGCTCATAATCGGTGCACTCTTAGCTCTACCCTTCTTCCATTGGTCAAACTAGATCCTAGCAACACTCTTCAATTGGTATACAACTAGTTCCACTCGCTCAGCATCAGAAATATGCATAACCTCAAAGACTTTCTGCAGTTCCTTTACAAAGTTGTACAGATCCTTAGTGACACTTGAACTAGTGAAGCTTGGAGGATTCATCCTTAAGAACTCACAGATCTTTGAAGTATCAGCCTCTTCCTGTCGATTCTTTCTTTGTTGCCCTGCATGGTTGGTCACAACTTGGGTCAACATCTGGATAGCTTCACGAAATTCCGCATTAGTGACCTCTCCTTGGGGTTGCACTTCTGGTGCATTAGGTACTCCTTAATCCTCAACATTCCTCCTAGTAGGGCGACCTATGACAGCTCTTCGCGGAGGCATGATCTGAAAGATACGCACACGCAAGAATCAGAAAGAAACTTTTATAGACATGAACTCTATCGCACAAAATGTGTATGAAAGAAGTGAGGTAGTTCCTAAATGTTGTAGTCTCCTAATTATAGATGTGGCACGCTGCACACTGATAACTAGGACTCTACAGACATGGCTTCATAGACACCCTAGGACTCTTGAACTATGGACTCTGATACCAAGTTTGTCACTCCCCAAGCCTATACCTTGGACGTGGCCGGCACTCGAGAACCATTGCTGGCCCCAAGCGAACCCTTGTCATGGCTTAACTACTAGCGAAAGTCTTACTCAACAAGAAGTAACTTTAAAAGTAAAGTTGTAGCTCGAAGAACGAACTCAGAATGTATAAAGAAACATTCATTAGCCAAAATGGCAACTCAAGTCTCAAACATCGAAACTGGAAATGCACAAGACTCATGAACTATATCTATCTGTCTATGAAGCCTCTACTAACTGAGATGGACGGCGGGACAAGACCCACAACATCCTAATAAGATTAGAATGATAAAGCAAATAAAAGGGGGTCCTCTGGAAGCAAGGAGGCTCACACACAACTCTGAAGCTCAACTGGATCAACGAAGCGCTGGATGCCGATCCTGGTTACCTATATCTGCATCTTAAAAGATGCAGGCCAACTGGCGTCAGTACATAGAATGTACGAGCATGAGTGGGGAATTCTAAAATAAGACATAAGCTTGAAATGGAACTGAAGAAACTTACCTCGTCTCAACTCAACTCAACTCATTCCAATATAAAGTAGTAATAAAGATGCAGTATAAAGAAAAGCTTCAAAACATGTACATAGCAACTCGATGTATTGAAAAACAAAACAATAACTTAGTTTTGTATATGAAAATACAAGTAACTCTATGGGAGATTCTCTAACCGACAACCATCAGTATGAGCTATGTAGACACGTAATTTTTGACCGAACTTGATGTTTTACACAAAATTTAGGGCTTAAATATTTTGTTTATATTTGAATTAAATATTTTGATTTTTATCTTTATTTTAGTTAGTTTATTTTAAAATATTTGTAAACTATAAAAAATAGAATCACATTTTAGGTTAAGTTTTATTTTTTATTAATTCAAAATTAGCTAAATTTTTTATTATTATAATATTTTGCACACTCCAATTTATCCTAACTACTACCAAATTTCCCACTCCCTTAAACCTCTCACTCACACCCACATTCCACTCAACTATACTCCCTTCCACTCTCCTTATATTTTCAAACACCTTAATCTTATATACTACCTAACATCTGAAAACAAGGAGAGGATCCTAAGCAATATAAACTCATACATACAGATGGAAAAAAAAAAAAACCAACCATCATCAAAGGAAAAACACACAACACGTACAGGAAAAAAAAAGAAAAAAGAAAAAACCCATTCCCCCACTTCCAACACTACCAACGCACAACAAATCAAAAGAAATACCATCAACAGCCAAAAAGACCCCCCACACAAACACACAAGTAAGAAAAAACCTTATCATTTTATTTTATTTTTCTTTTAAAAATTCACCAACACATTCACATCTTTTCTTTCTTATCCATTATTTTCATATCAACACAAATACATATACCATCACAAATAACCTACAAAAAATTTGTGGGTATTTTAAACCTGCTTCGGTTAAGATTTTGCGGTATTCAACTTTACTTTATCTCTTTATTTATTTATTTATGGAATTTGATGTAATTTTATGACAAGTTTTCTATTCCTTATTCATAATTTGATTGAATATTGCGTTAAGTGTTAAGCATATCTCTATTTAATGAATTGAGATAGTTTTAATTGGTGGCTATCTTGATTTATTTATTTTTATTTGTTAGTTGTTAGTTCTTAAAAATGAACGGGTTGTGGTTGTGTTCTTGTTTTAACTTAGATGCCAATAAGGATAAAATAGAGATTATGAGGCTCAAAAAATTATTGTCGCTTTTATTTTATCAAACAAAAAAAGAGAGATTTGTTTTAGTAATTCGTTATTATTTTGTTAGATTAGTAAGAAATTTCTACCCGCGTAATGCTTGATTTTGACATTAACTTTAAGAGTAAATAAATATAGAAAAGATGTAATATTGGTCTAAAATTTTATCATGCACCCTAAAAGTTTAGATTAGTTTTATGTTATTTGATTATTATTTTTATAAGGATGGAATTTGGCACTATTTAAATAAAAAATAACCTACAATAAGGTTTTCTTCCTTAAACACTAACCCGGCCAAGACTCACCAATAAGGTAACTCCGCCCTGTGTTTTTTGGATCAAATTTTCTCTTAACTTTAGATGAACTTTTAGGTGTATTGAAAATATTCGTTTCAATTAAGAATGCGGTTGCACATCTTTTTTTGAGAGAATTAAAAATAAACTCAAGGATGTGGTGACACGTACACCTTGTCCAATAATATAATTAACTTTTATTAATTCAAACCAAGAGGTGTAAATTGATATTACTAGGTGTGATGCGCTTGAGAGGAAAAGACAGTTATGCGTTAAATGTCAAGACCAAGGATGCGGTTACGCATCTAGGTTGAGACTAATAAAAATTCAACAATTAAAAAATAAACAAACATTGGTCTATAGACACAAATTATCCAAAAATATATCAAGATAAGTATAAGTTAATAAAAGAGACCGCGTTAGAACCACGGGACTCGAGAGATGCCTAATACCTTCCCCTCGGTCAACAAAATTTCTTACCCAAATTTCTAGTTCGCAGACCAAAAAATAAAAAATCATTTCCTTTTGGTTAGGAATTTTTAAAAAATGTGACTTGGAACACCATAACTCAATTTCAAGTGGCGACTCTGAAGAAAAAATAAAATAATCCCTAATAAATATCGTCACTTAAATTGGAAAAACTCTATCCCGCGTGCGAAAATAGATGTGTGACATATGACGATTCCGCTGGGGAATAACCAGAATTCGAGCTTTATTATATTGGCTGTTACTTGATTTTATTATTGTATTTTTTGGATATATTGTGTATGATGGCCTAATATGCTACTTTCTGCTTATTTATCGCTTTTATGTTGTTGAATTGTATTATATTGTGTTCTCTTACTCAACCACTCTGAGTATCTAGTAACACTTCACACACATTCAAAGGAATATAGTTATGTATCCTACTCATATTGAGATAAAACTGGAGTGTTTTGACACCAGTGAAGGATTTTTAGTCACCAATGTTAGACGGGGTTGGATCAGTAATGAAGTTGAAAAAGTGCTGCTACCGATAAGTTACCCCTCCCTAACTCGAGTTGTCCACTCGGGTAAGCCAGTCTAGATACCTATCGCCTTCACATTTAAACCTAGTAAAAGTGGAACATAGACAGGGTTATCACTAGCCGGATCCGCTTATTTGCATCATTTACATTTTGATTTAGTGAGACTCAAAACAAGAGTTGGGTCCGTCTAGGACAAATATCCCTCTCTTGCTTGACCACTTAGATCAGTTAATGTGTCACATGAAAAATGTATTTGTTTAGATAGTCTTGAAACATAATGCATTTATCAACTCAAGTTTCAATATCATAAAGTTTTTTTTAACTGTCCAATCTGCACGAACTACGCACACCTAATTCTCAACTTGATGAGATACGTAGGCGACCCTCCTTGGGCTCGGTGATCCTTATTAATTTTTTTTAAAAAAGAGAAGTATTTCTTATTAAAAACAATGTTGCGATTATAATTTTCCTGAACTACATTTGACCTGATTCTTGCTTTGATAAGATACGTAGGCAGTCTTATGTTGAGGTTCGGTCTAACCAAGAAAAAATCTAAAAAGTCCTCGTTACAAAAATTGGGGCAAACAAAAAGGGATTTTTTTTAATTTAGAAAAAAATTGACTTGGTTGGTACCAACATACTTAGGAGTGTGCATAAGAAAAAATAATAAAGTGTTAAACTATTTGGCAAGACATACCAACTTTGTTGTGATCTATAGACTTCTTTCGGTACCTCTCGATACATATATGTCTTACTTAAGAAATTATCTTGCTTAAAGTTAAGACATAAAACAATTCAACCTCATTGTTTCATGTGCATTGTGTGGTGAGCTTTAGATATAAAATTCAAAGGCATGAATTTGTTGATCTAGAACTTGGCCCGAATGTTGGTTAAGGCAAAATTCTGAGCAACATTTAAATTGGGAAAGGATTATAGGTTTTCTTTGATCCGATTGTGTTTTTTATGCCTACCAAATGACATGTTATCTATAGAACTCCCATTTTGAGCCTGAAACATTTTTATTTGAATAACCACATCTTAACATATATCATTTTGAGTGCATAAATGCACTATTCCTTGGTCTCACGTCCTTGAGCGCACTATCAATTATCTACACAGTGCCAACGATTTAAGTTGGGTAATAAAGTGAAAAGGTCAAATATGTGAAGGTAAAAAAAAATGACAAAGAAAAGCTAGAACGAAAAATGAAAAAATCTCCAACAAAAAGGAGAGAAAATGAGAAAAAAAATAAAAATGAGGAGAAACTTTCAAGAAAACAAATGTCAAATGCTAAAATGAAAAAACAAATTGAGAGCATTGTGCAAATTTTAAGGAGGAAATAGTCATTTTATCCCAAATAAATATCCTACCTTTCCCTACGCCTACATTACAAGCCAATGACAAGTTCTATTTGATCTCATTTTTAGTGTTCTCATATTAGTGGATACTTACATGAGGGCCAAGCATATAGTATCTCAATTTAATGCATTGAACATCTTTCTGAGTGTGAGTGACTTTCAAAAATGTCCTACGATCTAAATTATTCTGTAATGTGTGAAAAAAAGACTTCATTTGTTGTAAGGGCACTTGAAACATGATGATATGAATAATTCTAGTCTCTTAATTTATGCAAGGTGAAATGATCTTGTAAATACTTAAGTATGTTCGAGATACCATTTGAAACTATAGGGAGTACTCAAAGTTGACCTCAAATTTGTCTAGAAGTAGTTGAAGGTGATTCATATGCATAATACTAATTGTTGGTACCAACTAAATTCAAAACGTAGACATTTATGAACTGATTCATTTCTCAAAAGATGTCATTTGTAGGAAAAATCAAGAAAAAGAAAAAGAAATTTTGATTTACTTGAACTATGTTTGACCTGATTCTTGTTTCGGCGAGATACGTAGGCAACCCTGGTGTTGGGGTTTGATCCAACCAAATAAAAATATCCAAAAATCCATATTTGCAAAGAACTGGGGAAAAAGTAATTGCTTTTTTTTTTCTATGTCAAAGCTAAAGTCAACCCCATCACTTAAAGTCGGATTTGAGCTTTCGTGCTGTCATTTCTTACTAACCTTGTCTAAAAGTCATATTTAGTTTCAATCCAAGAAAGACCTTTGGGTCAACCTTTGAAATGTCAAGAGTAAGTATGCTAAGGGTACAAACAATGACACCATAATTTTTTTCACTAAAAAACAAAAACAAATGAGAGAGTCTTATTGGTGAAAACCCAAATTGGGCAGGCAAATGTGAGTTGAGAAATAAAAATGAGAGAGTTATTGGTGAAAACCCTAAGTGGGCACCGTAAGGCGAAAGTGAGTTGTGAAAAAAAAGAAAAAAAATAAAACAAAATGAGAGAGTCTTATTGGTGAAAATCCTAACTGGGCATCATAAGGTGAATGTGAGTTGAGAGAAATAAAAATGAGAGTTTTATTGGTGAAAACCCTAACGGGCACCATAAGGCGAATATGAGTTTAAGGAATCAAAATGAAAGAGTCTTAGTGGCAAAAACTCTCGTGGACATCATAAGGCGGATAAGAGTTTGAACTTGGTTATGACTTTGTTAAATGTTGGAACTCCACGTCAAAATTGGATGATCAATAATGGTTGATTAATAGATTGGATGGACAAATTGTGATAATCAATTCAAAGTGCATGTCATGATCATTATAGTCGGCTACCACACTTAGATAAGTTTTCTTTTCTTCCTCTCTCTGAAAGGAACCTTTCTCATCGAACCATTTTCTTCTATTCTTGTGTAGTGTATATTTATTTTATTTCACTTTTCATCACTTTGTTTTATATGTCCTTGTGTCGAGTTCGTGTCAAGAAAGTGAGAAAGGATTTCAAGACTTGCTTCCAACTTTCTGGATTGTACAAGGCAAAGCATCAGGCCAATGAGTTATCCTTTATCGGCGAGTTTTGGATTCAGAAAAGTCCATGATTTAATGAAGGCTAAACAATGAGTAGCATGAAATGAAGGCATATATGGGATTTAAGTCCTTCAAAGTAACCAAATTTGGGTAAACTACAGTCAATCAATGACGAGCACTGACCGTTTGAAAATAAGTAAAACATGACAAGTGCTAGCAATCCTCGTCTAAAGGCAAAACCACAAACCAACCTCCACATTTTTAAATTCACAAATTTTCTTTATTGAAGCAGGGGCACGAGTTATTTCAAGATCAAAGATCCAAAAACTCCAAAAACCTAGATGTTCAATTTAGTGTACAAAGAGCTAAATGGGAACATTGCACAAAAAATTATAGCCCATACTGGGGTAAGTGTTTTGTTTGTATTATTAGTCTATGGAACGTAGTATAACAAAGATCCTCTTGAATAATGAGACGTAGTGTAGCAAGGACCCTCCTAAATAATGGGACGTAGTATAGAAAGGACCCTCCTAAATAATGGGACGTAGTGTAGCAAGGACCCTCCTGAATAATGGGACGTAGTATAGCAAGGAACCTCCTGAATAATGGGACGTAGTGTAGCAAGGACCCTCCTGAATATGGGACGTAGTGTAGCAAGGACCCTCCTAAATAATGGGACGTAGTGTAGCAAGGAACCTCCTGAACAATGGGAACGTAGTGTAGCAAGGACCCTCCTGAATAATGGGACGTAGTGTAGCAATGACCCTTATGAATAATGGGACGTAGTATAGCAGGGACCTTCCTGAATAATGGGACGTAGTGTAGCAAGGACCCTCCTGAATTATGGGACGTAGTATAGCAAGGACCCTCCTGAATAATGGGACGTAGTATAGCAAGGGCCTTCCTGGATAATGGGACACTAGCAGGACCCTCCTGGATAATGGGACTAGTAGGACCCTCCTGAATAATGGGACGTAGTATAGAAATGGCCCTCCTAGATAATGGGACACTAGCAGGACCCTCTTGGATAATGGGACTAGCAGGACCCTCATGGAAAATGGGAATTAGTATAGTAGGACCCTCCTGGATAATGGGAATTGGTGTATCAGGACCCTCCTGGATAATGGGACACTAGCAGGACCCTCCTGGATAATGGGACTAGCAGGATCCTCCTAAATAATGAGACGTAGTATAAGCAATGACCCTCCTAAATAATGGGATCAATTGGACATAATTTAATTTAACTATGTCATCATGAGGAATAAAATTGGTTTAAGCATGCAGAGGTCATATGAAGAATACATCACAATAAAGCTCGAGTCATTCAAAGTCTCGATTCAAAGCTAAGCACCATCTTGTATTTTTCTCAAAAAAAATTCTTTACTATAAACTGGGGCAAAAATTTTGTGCTATTAGTTTTGTTTGTTTTAATTTCAGGGTTCCACTTGAAGAACAAGGTCAATCCACATTTCAAGCTCAAGATCGTATATGGAAAGGAGTCAACTTTCCAGCTCATTTTCAATTGAAGTAGCAAGAATTCACCTAAGAACATGGTAATATCCAAGTCTGAGTAGAAGGAGCCTACATGGAAAAAGGTGTTTACCTTCAAACTCACTTGAGAAAATATAATCAATATTTCACAATTCGAGAAGCATGAAGACCCAAGTCAAGATTCAAAAGAAGCTATATAGATAGGATCTTGTACTTGTAGTTTCTTTTAAGTTTTTTTTTCATGTACAAACAGGAGCTACAAACTGGAGCCTCGAGTGGACCTCACTTGACTTCCAACTCATCATTTCATCTCCTTGAACGACACGTTACCTGATTTCATTATAACCCGGGATATGTAGGTTGTCCAAAACTAGGACTCGGTCACATATTTTTCCTTTCAAATAAAAGTTCGGTCAAAACTTGTCACGTTGTCTACTTCTTTGTCTGCAAACTCTTCGTGTTTTCAGTCAAAGATGGGCAAACTGTAGACATGTAATTTTTTACCGAACTTGATGTTTTACACAAAATTTAGGGCTTAAATATTTTGTTTATATTTGAATTAAATATTTTGATTTTTATCTTATTTTAGTTAGTATATTTTAAAATAATTGTAAACTATAAAAAATAGAATCACATTTTAGGTTAAGTTTTATTTTTTATTAATTCAAAATTAGCTAATATTTTTATTATTATATATAATTTTTGGCACACTCCCATTTATCCTAACTACTACAAAATTCCCCACTCCCTTAACCTCTCACCCACACCCACATTCCACTCAACTATACTCCCTTCCACTCTCCTTATATTTTCAAACACCTTAATCTTATCCTATATATATTACCTAACATTTGAAAACAAGGAGAGGATCCTAAGCAATATACACTCATATGTACAAATCAGAAAGAAAAAAAAACAACCATCAGCAAAGGAAAAACACACAACACGTACAGGAAAAAAAGAAGAAAAAAGAAAAAACCCATTCCCCCACTTCCAACACTACCAACGCACAACAAATCAAAAGAAATACCACCAGCAACCAAAAAGACCCCCCCACACAAATAGACGAGCAAGAAAAAACCTTCTCATTTTATTTTACTTTTCTTTTAAAAATTCACCAACACATTCACATTTGTTCTTTCTTATCCATTATTTTCATATCAAAACAAATACATATACCATCACAACTCACCTACAAAAAAATTGTGGGTATTCTAATCGAGCTTCGGTTAAGGTTTTGCGGTATTCAACTTTACTTTATCTCTTTATTTATTTATTTATTTATGGAATTTGATGTAATTTTATGACAAGTTTTCCTATTTCTGATTCATAATTTGATTGAATATTGAGTTAAGTGTTAAGCATATCTCTATTTAATGAATTGAGATAGTTTTAATTGGTGGCTATCTTGATTTATTTATTTTTATTTGTTAGTTGTTATTTCTTAAAAATGAACGGGTTGTGGTTGTGTTCTTGTTTTAACTTAGATGCCAATAAGGATAAAATAGAGATTATGAGGCTCAAAAAATTATTGTCGCTTTTATTTTATCAAACAAAAAAAAAAAAGAGATTTGTTTTAGTAATTCGTCATTATTTTGTTAGATTAGTAAGAAATTTCTACCCGCGTAATGCTTGATTTTGACATTAACTTTAAGAGTAAATAAAAATAGAAAAGATGTAATATTGGTCTAAAATTTTATCATGCACCCTAAAAGTTTAGATTAGTTTTATGTTATTTGATTATTATTTTTATAAGGAACAAATATTTTCTCTTAACTTTAGATGAACTTTTAGATGTATTGAAAATATTCGTTTCAATTAAGAATGCGGTTGCGCATCATTTTTTGAGACAATTAAAAATAAACTCAATGATGTGGTGACACACCTTGTCCAACAATATAATTAACTTTTATTAATTTAAAACAAAGACTTATAAATATAAGATTATTAAGTGTGATGCTCTCGAGAGGAAAAGACAATTATGCCTCTAAATGTCAAGACCAAGAATGCGGTTACGCATCTAGGTTAAGACCAAATAAAAAGTTCAACAATGTAAAATGCAAACAAATAATAGCTTGTAATAATGTATCCAAGAATAAATAAAAAATAATTTAAGATAACTATAAGTCAATAAAAGCGACTGTGCTAAAATCACGGGACTCGAGGGATGCCTAATACCTTCCCCTCGGTCAACAAAATTCCTTACCCAAATTTTTAGCCCGCAAACCAAATAAAGAATCATTTCCTTTTGATTAGGGATTAAACTAAAAGGTGACTTGAAACACCATAACTCAATTCCAAATGGCGACTCTGAAAAATAAAATTAATCCCTATTCAATTTCGTCACTTAAATTGGAAAAACCCTACCGTTGTGCGAAAAAGGGGTGTGACATCTCTAGTGACGTTATTGATTTAGGGATTATTTTTTATTTTTTCAGAGTCGCCACTTGGAATTGAGTTATGGTGTTCCAAGTCACCTTTTAGTTTAATCCCTAATCAAAAGGAAAGACTCTTTATTTGGTCTGCGAATTAAAAATTCGGGTAAGGAATTCAATTGACCGAAGGGAAGATATTAGGCATCCCTCGAGTCCCGTGGTTCTAGCACGTTCACTTTTATTGACTTATACTTATTTTAACTATCTTTTGGGTATATTTTTATAGGCCATGATTTGCTCGCATTATTTATTTGTTGAACTTTTATTTGGTCTCAACCTAGTTACGTAACCACATTCTTGATCTTGATATTTAGAGACATAACTGTCTTCTTTGCATCACACTTAATAATTTTATCTATTATAAGTCTTAGTTTAAACTTATCGAAAGTCGACTATTAAAAATAATTTGACCAAGGTGCGTCACCATATCCTTGAATTTCTTTTAGCGTCTCAAAAAAAGATGTGTAACCACATTCTTAATTGAAATCATTTTTTAAACATGTCTATATTTATTTGCCTACCAAAATTCACTTGTCAAATTTTTTAAGCCTGAATCAAGTGGTGCCGAACTACAATCTATCAATCAAATTTTATCCATCTTTAGTTATTTCAAAATAATATCATCAATATCTCATTTAAAATAATAATGATAAATAGTATTTTATCTTAGACATGCATACAATAGTTAGTATACCGGTTGAAATTGTCTTTTTATTATTTTTGTTAGCAACCAAAAGATCAAGACAACACACATGTTATATCATAAAAAATAACTTAATACTTTTCTTAACATGACCAAACAAAGAATTAATTCAAATGTAAGACACGAACATAAAAACTTTGATAATTAATTAAGAAAAAAAAGAGTGAGGAATGGACTTTTAAGCATGTAAGAAATACTCACATTCATATAGCAGTTAGGATATATTTCAGTATACAACATTAATAACGGGTTAAACACATACGAAATCTGAACAACTTCAATATATTGAAATTAATTCTTGCACAATCATGACATAAAACTAATACAAAAATAAAATAAAACTAAGTGTTACCTCTTGTGAAAATTATTTCACGAGAAAAAAGGGTTCAGGAACCACGAACTTGAAATCGCGAAAACATACCTCAAACTCCAACCTTTGTTTTTTTATTTTTTCTAAATGTTGTGTTTCTGCGTGAATATTTTTTTTTCTTTTCTTTCTTCTCCTTCTCATTGCTGCGTTTTTTTTTTTTTTTGGTTTTGTAGTTGTTGATTTTTTTTCTCCGTATAAAGTATTTTGGTTTTTTATGTATCTGGGAAAGTGGGGTTTTTATTGGGTTTTTCTTTCCAGAATTGTGTGTGTGTATGTTAAGTATGTAGTATATGTGTGTGGGGGTGTGTAGTGGTGTGTGTGGGGTAGTGGAGGAGTAAGTGGGTAGAGGTTTAGGGGGTTATGGGTAGTGTAGGCTATTTTTATTTTATAAATTAAATTAATTAGTTTGAAATAAAAGGTTAAATAGCCAATCTAAAAATATAATTAAGAATCATTGGCTTATTTAGTAAAATCTAAATTAAAAGAATACATATTTTTTTGTAAGTTTTCATTTCTTTTTTAAACAAGTGAAAATAAAACTTTACCTAAAAATGTGATTCTATTTTTTGTTGTTTTCAAATCCTTTAAAATAAAGTTAATAAAATAAGATAAAAGTTAAAATATTTAGTTAGATTTTATAAAATATCTAAGCTCTAAAAATGGTGTAAAATTTAAGTTCGGTCAAAAATTACGTGTCTATAGTTTGCCCCTCTTTGACTGGAAACACGAAGAGTTTTCAGACAAAGAAGTAGATAACACGACAAATTTTGACCGGACTTGTATTTGAAGGAAAATTTTATGTGACCGAGTCTTGGTTTTGGACATCCTACATATCCCGGGTTATAAGGGAATCATGTCACGTGTAGTTCAAGGAGATGAGGTGCTGAGTTGGAAGTTAAGTGAGGTTCCATCGAGGCTCCAGGTCGCGGCTCCTATCCTTACATAAAAAAATGAAAACTAATAGTCAAAAGGAAAATAAAAGTACAAACTACTATCTATTCAGCTTCTCTTGAGTCTTCACTTGAGTCTTGACTTTCAGATATCACCTTGGTTTTTTGGGTGAATATCTTGACCTTGAATGGATTCGATGCTTAACTTGCCACTTAGAGTGAGTTTTTGACACTCTTCAAAATGACAATTTGAAAATGTTCTTGAATGCCTGCTTGTTTTGTTGATCAGTAGCTGAATAGAAGTAGGTGTCAGGAGATCAGGTTGCTACAGGGAATTGAGAAGCTGCTTCTAGCTATTATGGGGAATGATAATTCTGAAAAGAGTTGAAACTTTGTTCTTGAATTTCAAATCCATGTTTCGCTCGAAAAAACCTGAAAACCATCACAAACAAAAGAAATAAAAAAAAATTAGCCCTAGTTTCCACTGGAAAAAATATGTGAGTTATTAGCAAATGTGAATTAAAAAGAAAAAAAAACTCAGACTTGGAAATGCTTATCCTATGAGAAAATAAAAATTAACGGTCTTAGAATAGGAAGTGTTTATCCTAGGAGAAAACAAAACTAACGTCACAGACTAGGAAGTGTTTATCCTAGGAGAAAATAAAAAATAACGTCTCAAACTAGGAAGTGTTTATCCTAGGAGAAAATAAAAAATAACGGTCTCGGACTAGGAAGTCTCAAACTAGTGTGGGGGACATTCTAGTGCCACCAAACACCGATCCTTCTCCAATTGTTGAGGATCAAAACTGATGGTGTGTGAGCGGCTAGTACTAGATATACAAAGATGCTCGCATGCTGATTGAGAAGGAGAGATTGGCTCGATTAGTCACCATGGAGCGTCGGGTTCTCACAGGCAGCTTCCACACCGCACCCGACATCCACCAGCTCTCCCAGAGGCATAGGTGCTACTGGATGGCCCATAGCCCAGGGTCCTTCAGTGAGGAGATAGTTAGGGAGTTCTATGTTTCCTACGCAGCCACCCTGCGAGGTTCGATTGACAAACGAGCCAAGCCCGCTGCCCAACCTCCACTCAAAGCTGTAGTGCGTGGGTTTTTTGTTGATATATTTGAGGCCACTATCCGCAGGTTCCTCTACGGTCCGGGCCACACTCTGCCAATCAACACGGCCGAGTTCGACTATCGCTGGGACATCGTTAGGAGCTAGGCATTTAAGAGGAATGTCGATCAGAGGAAGACTCTTTTGCATTGGTTAGCCTATCATCTTGCTACAGACGGAGAGCATGCCGAGTGGGTCAGCACCCTGATCCTTGGTATCAAGAAGGCCACCCTGATATTTGTGGCCAAATTCTTCTGGTTGCTGGTGCGGAATCATGTGTCTCCTACTCAGGCAGATAATGTACTTACATGGGACCGGGCAGTCATGGTTGCAGCTTTAGTTATTGGGATGGGGGTTGACTTTGACTGCATGCTTATTGCAGATATACACAAGAGGGACTTCAAGGCCTCCACCACCTTACCCTTCCCATGCCTCTTTTTCCAATTGTGCAGGGATGCTGGAGTACCGGTTTGGCATTGTGACAGGTTGCTTCAGGCAACCAAGACTCTAGATATCGGCCTGATTCGAGATGAGGCCAATGTAGTTGCACCTTGCAGAGAGCCGCAGGTTGAGGTGCCACCATTGGGAGTGGACTTGGTAGCAGATGTGGAGCAGATGTAAGATAAGGAGCCTGCCCCTCCAGCAACTACTGAGGATGCCCCGACTTCCCCATCTCTGGCATCCAGTCAAGACCTTAGCTCCTCCAGAGCCACTCCCTCCTCAGGGTCTATTGCCATGCCCTTAGCTCGTGACAAGAAGTTGGAGGCGCAGATGGGTACCCTACTTGAGCATGTGAGGCCGTGGATGCAATGTAGGATAGCGGAGTCCGGGACTAGGAAAGAGAGAGGATGGAGAACATAATGGATCAGAAGGTTCAAGCTGTTCATAAGCGCCTGGATGCTTTCGAGTTGAGAGTCCTAGAGCGACCAGCCCCCACCACTGAGGTTTCTGCTTTCAAGACGGAGCTAGCTAGTCTATGGGCTGATCTTAATACCCTCCTAACTCCACCAGAGACTGAGCCTGAGTCTTCCCCCACGGCACCAGTTGATAATATGGTGTTTGATGCTTTATTCGGAGATGAGATACCACTGTCTACTTCTTCCCGTCATGCTGAGAAGCGGCCCCGCTCTAGTCGGACTTTTGATGACACTGAGGCTGGGAGAACTCGCAAGAGGGAGTGCCAGGAGCTTGAGGCAGCTCGAAGGGCCTCCATAGTTAATGAGGAAAAGCGCCAGCACTGGGCAAGGGAGGTAGGTGTTGGTGCCTCTAGCAGCGTGAGCACTACTGATAGTGCGGCGAGAGTTGACGTGGGCACTATTGATGATGCAGAGAGAGTTGATGTTAGCACTACTGAGGGTACTGAGATGGTGGATGTGGGCTCTACTGATGGTGACCCAAGTGTTGATCCAGCGGGCTCCGGGAAAGCGAACCCATCCGCTTGTTGAGAGGTCTTCGGCGCTATGTACCACAGTTTGCTTCACCCTATTCTTTATGTTATTACTTTTTTGTGCATTAGGGAAAATTGCACTCTATTTTGTTTGGGGGTGGGGTAAATGGATTGTGAGTGATAGGGTGAAGTCTGAATAACCCAACTCATAATCCACTCTTGGGGTTTTCTTGCCTGTGTTCTTTTCCCCCAAGAGACTGTTTTAATTTCTGTTGAATCGGCATGTTTAGGAATGTATGTGTAGGAGTAAGTTGAAAAATGAAAGCATGATGGCATGAAAAGCATGAGAAAAAAATAATCCATGTCCAAAAATGTTGAATTGTGCTATATCTATAGTCTTGATGAGTTGAATGTCTTGGATCTCAATGTGACATGATTAGAATCGATTTGAACTCATGACTTAAGCTAAAACTTGAATTGGGTAATATAATAATCTGATAATGAAACAATGTGCTAAGAGTGTGTGAGAAAATTTGAATGTTCACACAGTTGTGCCAATCTAGAACTTGCCTCATTGGTCCTGCTAAGATGATCTAGGCTAGAAGTTGGGAAGTGATCATAGGCCCTTGTTCAAATTAGTCCACTTAAGCCTAAAAGGATCCAACCAAATGAAATCAATTTTCCCTTTGATCCAAATATTAGAGCCTAAAATAGACCATTTCTTTTGATTCACCTAACTCATCCTCTCTAAAACAAGTGTTTTGGCCCTGGTCCCTCCTTGGACATGTGCACCTTGACTTAGGCCAAAAGCCTAAGTTGAGGGTGGCTAATGCAAAAAGTTACCTCAATCTTGGCCCTGGTCCAACATCAGATATTGTGCACCTCAACTAATGTAAAATCTATAAGTTGAGGGTGGCTATGAAAGAGGAAACCGAAAGAAAAAAGGGTATGAAAAGAGTTTTGTGTTGGAAAGAGAAAAATAAAAGATAGAAGAGGATGTGACTTTGTGCAAAAGAAGCAAAAAGATGATAAATAAAAATAAAGAAAAATAAAGTAAAAAAAAATAAGAGCCACAAAGTCAAAAGTCACATCCATGTTGAAAGGAGTCAGGGGAAAGAAATTAAAATGAAAGGATGTCAAAAATAGGTTGAGAAAAGAGGTAAAAAGCCAATGTATTGTCAAGGAGGGCAGAAAGACACTAAAAAGTACCCAAATGTACCACAACTGACCCTAGGCCTATGTTACAAGATAAGAAAGTCCTATAGTGATCCTAGCAACTAGTTTGGAGAGTCTAAGCAGTGAAAATAAGGACAAGCCTATGGTATTGAGCAGTAACTGTACTTGAAGTCACTTCTAAGCGTGAGTGTTGAAAGAATCTTATAGCTCAAAATTCATATCTTCTGTGTGAAAAGAATTTCATTTGAAGTGAGGGCACTAGTTACATTGTCGGAGAGTTGGCACCTTAGTGATTGTGAAAAAGTGTATGTTGTGTGTCTATTGGTTGATTATTGTCATAACTTGATCTGCATGAGTTAGCTTGTGGAGTCTAAGAGAAAATATTTGCACTAGAAAAGGGAGTTGGGATAGAAAGCCATGTGATTGCTTGAGTCTGAATGTCTGCTTCTACACAAGTGTTGTTTAGAGTCTTAGTGCGTCGCTTGAGGACAAACAACAAATTTAAGTTGAGGGTGTTGATATACCGTGAGTTTACGGTATTTTTAATACATTTCACTTAAGAGTTGTGTGTGTCTAGGGCGATTTTGTATTAGAACTAATGTTTATTGTGTTATATTTGCAGGAAATAGGCTTGGACAAGGTCGAGAGAGATGACAACTAAAATTCTGCAGAAGGAGCCACCCACGAAGGTGACCTATGGACCATAGGTCTAGTCACGATCCGTCATGGGAAGGCGTGAAATGATCATCAGGGAAGTCTGACAAGTGTGGAACTATGGAGGAAAGTGACGGAGCGTAGGTCAACCCACGGGGCGTCCTGCATATCTATTAATGATCACTGGGAGTTGAAGTTCCAGTACCTGATGAAAAGTTGTAGGTGTGGCGCCACGAAATGGGACCCACAGACTGTAGGTCAACCTACGGTCCGTACTGCACATCTGAGACAGACTGATTCTTTTGATATGTTCTTGAAGGATAACGGACCGCAAACATCGACGAAGTTTCGAATATGCTCATGGGGATCCTTATGAGTCAGCCCCCCAAATAATCCTTTCAATTGTAAGAGTTGAAGCATTGTACTAGTGATGTGAAAAACAATGTTCCCTTTATTTGCAAGTAGACGTATTGCACCAACATCACGCAATTGGATTGGGTCATTAACATCATTGAGATTCCTAATTTTGTCTTGGTGGACCACTTGGCTACCATTGCTCCTGTTTACGCTCATCTCTTCCTCTGTTCAACACAAGCAACACAAAACAAAACTAAAGTAAGTCGATTCAACTACAACCAAAAAGATCACAATCCAACTTCAATAAAAGAATTTTAAGCAACACCACTCCCTGGTCGCGGCACCACTTTTTATTAACATTTCAAACACACCTCATCCAATTCTAGGTGCAAACGATCGTTAGTTAATATAAAACCCAACAAAGAGTTGGGGTCAAACCCATAAGGAGTGGTACGTGTTCAAATTCAAGTATGAAGTAAAAATGTGGTCTAATTAGTTATAGGAATAGAAATGATCAAAAATGACATGTAAACATGTCTAAAGGGGGTGACACGAATGTCATATGGGAGGTGTTGGTTTGCAATTTTCAGCTACAACGCAATCAAACAAGAATGAAATAACAATATAGAGAGGAATTCTCGGGATGTGATCGAGTATAGGTAAATTTCACTATATGGGTAATTGAAATTACTAATAAATAGCTAAATATCAGTAGGTAGGCTAGACTATGAATGAAATAGTTTTCTCTCGAACAACTATCACGTTTCAAGTGATTTTTTTCGAACATCAACAAGCTTAGCAATTAAGAACAGTCCACAACCTTAATACATTCTCTCTAGCAAGATGGGTAGGATTAGATTTAGGATTCACTCTCTCGAGTTGAACCCATATCAACCCAATACCTACAAACCATTAATCAAGAGCTTTGGTCCCCAAAACCTCTTTCTTAAGCAAGCTAAGAACTCAAAGTTAGAATTCCATTTGCAACTACAATTCAAAGATTAAAACACAGCTAATGATTAAACCCACTTCAATATAGCATTTAAATTAGTAATTAACAATACCCATATAATCACACCCCAAGAATTGGGGTTTTAGCTAAATAACATAAAAAGGTAAAAAAATACCAACTCGATTAGCCATCAGCTGGGTAATAGTCTCCGAGCCTTTACAATGTCTTCTAAAGGTTAAATTCGAAGACCCAAGTCAAAATCCTCACAAATTTACAACAAGGATTCTAAAACACATTGAAAACTCTAACTCTAGAATGAGAATAATATCTGGGTTCTAAAACCTACTCAATACTCCTTTTCAAAATCAATTTATAGTTTTCAGCTTTTTGGCTCAAAAGTCCACTTGATGGGATAAGTCGCACTTCGCTGAGTGGTTCGACGACCTGCCATTTACTCCCTTTCATCGCCATTTTGGATTGGTCCTCAGCATCCCAAGTTCTGTAACTTTGGGTGATCCAACTTATTGTTGTGGAACCGGTCGGCGATTCGCCCAATGCCCATTTTTGTCACCGACTTGGTTTCTTCCTCCAGGGCTGGCACGCTGGAACATTAGGCGAGCTAAAAAGTCACTTGTGTCTAGTGTTGATTCGTGAAATTTCTTGAGCTTAGTGAGTCCTCATGCTTCGAGGACGGCTTTCATTGTCTTAGTTTCTTTCATGTATTTCTCTTTTGGACATGATGTATGGGCTAGACCCAATTTCATTCTATTGTATTGGATGGCTATGATGAGACATGAGTTTTAGACTTCTTGGACTTGGACTATTGTTTTACTCTTTATGTTCTAATTCTTATGTTATGAGAACGAAGTGGCTTGTATGGAGTCCTTCAGGGTTCTATACGCCATGTTACATCTAGGCGGTACCCCTGGGTCGTGACAGTCCATAGTTCCACCCTTAGTCAGACTTCCTTGAACTCTCAATCCACGCCTCCCCTATGGCTCGTAGGTTAGCTCGTCTGTTGCCAAATTCATGTTGCTTCAGTATTTTTCAACACTAACTGCTCCGAACCTATTTCCTATAAAATTAGACCGAAATACCATCACATTTAATAACAAAATGCCTAAAACTCATGCAAAACTCCAAGTTTAATGCATCAAAAATACCGTAAAATCACGGTACATCAACATCCTTAACTTATAATTGTTGCTTGTCCTCAAGCGACAAAACAAACTCTAAACGACACTATGGAGAATAAACACAAACTCAAGGAATCACATGGCATTTTCTACTAATCACCCTCTTGGACTATTTTCAGCACAATGCAAATCTTCTTATTCAGACTCAACAAGCTAATTCATGCACACCAAAACATGACATAGACATACCAACGGACATCATCACATACACAAACAACAGTCACCAAGATACCAATTCTTCAACAATGTAAGTTGTTCCCTTACCATAAAGAAATCCCTTTTTCATACAAAATTTGATGTTTTAGCTAGGGACTCAGTATACACTCACACTCATAAGTGAATTCAAATACAGTTAGTGCTCAATACCATAGCCTTGCCCTTATTTTCTCCACTTTGACTTTCCAAACTTGTTACTTAGGATCACTATATGACTTTCTTAGCTTGTAACATCGTCTCACGGTCAGGTGTGGTATATTGGGATATTAAGTGGCTTTTCTGCCCTCCTTGACATTATATTGGCTATTTTACCTCTTACACAACCAATTCTGACATCATCTTGTTTTTCTACTCTTCTCCTTATGATTTGTTTAAGCATGGGTGTGACTTTAACTTGACAATCTTGCTTGTTTAATATTTTGTTCATCTTTTTACTCAAGTACTATCATTCTTTTGTTTCTTTTATTTGATTCAGTCACACCATTCTCTACACTTTTGCTCATCTTTTATTTTTCTACAAACAACTCTTTTCATACCCTTTTTTGTAGTTTTCCTTCACCATAGCCACCCTCAACTTATGTCTTTTGCATGAGTTGAGATGCACGATATCCTAGGGAGGAACATGGCCAAGATTAAGGTAACTTTTGAATGGGCCACCCTCAATTGAGGTCTGAGTTGAGGTGCACAATGTCCAAGAAGGAACCAAGGCCAAATAGATTTTTAGGAAAGGTGAGTTGGGTCTATTGAAATAAATGGTATTCGTTAGGCTCAAAACATTTGGATCAAAGGGAGCATTTATTTCTTTTGGTTGCTTGCTTTTAGGCTTAAGTGGACTAAATATCAATAATGGCATGTGATCATTTCCCAGTTTCCAGTCTAAATCATCTTAGCAAGACTAACGGGGCAAGTTCTTCATTGGCACACATTATATGAATATACAAACAGCCTCACACACACATGGCACCATGTTTCACTATCAAATCATTAATGCATCTGGTTCAAGTTCTAGCTTAAGTCGTGACGTCATATCGGTTCCTATCATTTTATATAAAGATCCAACACATTAAACTCATCAATCCTACAAATATAGCACATTTTATCAAAATTTGGAGGGGTATCAATTTTATCAATTTTTATGCTCTATTGACATCATGCTCTTATTTTAGTCTACTTCTACATTTATACTATTCTAAACATGCCGGTTGAATAGAAATTAAAATATTTCTTTGGGGAAAAAGAACACAGGCAAGAAAACCTCAAGGAAGGATTGTGAGTTGGGTTACTCAGACTTCACCCTAACACTCACAATCCATTCACCCTACCCCATAGAAAATATGGTGCAATGCCCTCAATGCACAAAAATAGAATATAATACATCGGGTGAGACAAACCAATGGCGCATAGGTGTCGACGCCAAATAAAGAAGCGGGTCAGTTCAGATGTCCGGAACCCGCTGGATCAACTTGAGTGACGCTATCAGTAATGCCCTCAACAATAATGGGGACATCATGAGTACTGCTTATCGATGCAGATGCACTCGCAGCTAACTCCCTCACTCTTTACTGCCCCAACACCTCATCAAGTACAGACTGTTGTTGCGCTGCTGCAAATAGCTACTTCTCATTTTTTCCAACTCATCTTTCTTCCTCTAAAACAGCAGTGGGCCCAGAAGTGCGTGTGCACTTTCCAGCCGCACGAGAAGGGTCAATAGAAGGTGCATCCTCTCCAAATAGTGCACTTAACACATCATCACCGGGATCTACCTCGGGTGTAAGCTCTAGGAAAGCCTCATCTAGAGCAGCTAAAGTATCAACATCAGCTCGGATTTTGGCTAACTCGGTTTGGAAAGTAGCCAGATCGACAGTGGGCCCAGACTGAGGCCTCTCCATCACTCTAAGATCAAATGCATATATTCTTTGATGCACCGCCAAAATCTTCACATCAACTGCTTCTTCCATCCGTTCTTCCGACTCCTCAACAATAAGATTCACTACAGATACCGCCTTAAGGTCACTTTGATGCTTCATTGATTTGCAGATATTGAAGGTCACTTCTTCATTACTCAATCAAAAATTCATCTGACCTCTTTCCATATCAACCAAAGCACGCCCAGTAGCAACGAACAGTCTCCCTTAAATGATGGGTACTTCAAAGTCAACCTCATAATCTAGTATCTCAAAGTCCGTTGGAAAGACAAACGCCTCTACTTTCACAAGGACATCTTGAAGCACCCCAATTGGTTTCTTCATAGTTCGATCAGCCATAAGTAACTGTATTGTAGTCGGTTCAGGGGCTCCTAAGCCCAACTTCTTATATATAGGCAGTGGCATCAGATTGATGCTAGGACCCAAGTAACATAGGGCTTATGTGAAATGCTACATACCAATAGTACATGGAATAGTAAATGCACCAGGATCCTCCTTCTTTTGCACTAATGATCAAGTAGAAATAGTGCTATAATGCTGAAACTTGTCATCACCTTCAAAAACGGTCCTCTTCTGAGTCACGAAATCCTTTACAAACTTTGTGTAACCTGGCATTTGTTCAAGTGTCTCAATCAAAGGAACATTTATAGACAACTGCTTCAGCATAGTTATGAACCTGGGGTACATTCCTTCTTCTGCTTTCTTGACCAACCTTTGTGGGAAGGGAGGTAGAGGTCTCAACATAGGAATGATCTTTTGCGTCACCTCAGCCTCCTTCTCATTCTAATCTTTTGGATCCTTAACTCCATCATCTTCTTTCTCTTTCTCACTTTCTACTCCTATCGGCATCAAAGGGTCAATAGTCTACTTTTCACCTCTGGTAGTAACTGTCATGCAATGATCGTCATTCTTTGAATTCTGGATACTATTGATGGGTAGTGTTCCCTGTTGACGCGGATTTGCATTTGTGGACCACTGGTTCAATTGCTGCTCAATCTTTCTAATAGACACTATATATGACTCAACTTTCTGAGTGGCACATTGTCATCTGTTGAGTCAAACCTTTTCATCATCTTGTTCATCATATCTTCAATGTGACCCATAATCGATCCAACATCTATGTTCCAAGCTATAACATTGAGTCCACATTTTTCACTCATAATGGCATTCCCATTCCAGTTATAGTTGTTGTTAGGATTAAAGTTCCCATCATAGACATAGTGCCCTTCACAATTATAGTTACCATAGTTCTGACCTTGATTTCCTTGACCCTTGCACCAATTATCTGAATTCGATGCTTGGGAATTGGTCCGAAAACCCCCTATCTGATCATTCACAAGATTTGTGTCCTCCTCATAAATGTACTCATCAGCAGGTGGTGCTCTATTCTGGTAGTTCACTGCATTCACTTTCTCTGCACTTCCGCTCACATGTTTCAAAAGCATGCCAACCTTTGTTCTCACTTGGGCCATTTCTTCATGAATATCATCATTGGACTGATTTGGTGCGACTTGTACAACAAATGTATTCCTTCCAGTATTTGAGTTTCTAGTGCTCTATGCCTTGTTATTCTTTGAGATCTTTTCAAGTTTTTCGGAAATCTCATAAAAGTTAATTGCTCCATAAGATCCCCAGCAATAGTATCTAACACAGCTTTCTCAATATCGTCTTTCCCTCTGTAAAAATACTCTTTCAGTGACTCCTCATCTATGCGGTGGTTAAGCACACTCCTCATAAACCCAATGAATCTATCCCAAGAGCTACTCACCAAATCTCCATGCAATGCTACAAAGTTATTGAGTTTATCCTTGAGATTCAACTTCTTAGACGCCGAAAAATACTTCTCCATGAATACTCTGTGTAACCCATCCCAAGTGGTGATTAAGTTATATGACAATTCAGACAGCCATATAGTAGCATCAATTGTCAACAAAAGTGGAAACACCCTTAAGCCGATTGCATCCATGTATAAATCTGGTTGCCCACACTACTCATGCAGACACTCTTCACTTTGCTCATGTGAGCATATGGATCTTCCAAAGGTAACCCAGCTAACAACCCTCTAGATGTAAGCATTTGCATCAAACTGCTGGTCACCACAAAATTATGTCGAGCAAGTAGTGGAGGAACAACTATAGCACCAGTCGATCCCATAACATTATAATCAACCCTGTAGTTTTCACAGACATCTAGTGCTGGCTGATTTGCACTCCTTCAGCATTTTCAACTCGCGGGTTTCCATGAACATGTCTAGACACTTCCAAGACTCCAGGAGGTTGCAATCCAGCTACATACCCTTTACCCACTCCGATTGGATCATTATGTACCTCGAGATTCAGACCTCTTCCAGCCATTCTTCTCAAGTTCTTCTGAATTCAGGATCGTAAGGAGTCAGGGGATTGCCTTGACTCCGTGTACTTGGCATACACTAAAGATAAGACCTGTAAAAAATAAAAACAAAACAAAACGTAAATCAGGAAATAAGTAACTAAAGTTCAATAACGAAATTAGTCTAATCTAAAAGCCTTATTCCCCGGTAGTGGTGCCAAAATTTGATACTCCCAAATTACACCTCCCTAAAGAAGTATAAGCAGTCGTTATCAAATAAAGAACCTAACTTGAGGTTAAGGTCGATCCCACGAGGAATATGGTCTAGACTTAGGCTAATTTATGGTTAATTGTACTTTAGTTAGATTATTTTCGTAAAAAGAGGGATTTTTAAACAAAGTAATTGTTGATTGATTTGTGGTAACAAGTAACAAATAATAAAATTCACAATTTGTAATATCAATATGAGATGAAACTAGGGCATATGTGTTCCTCACAAGTTCTTAACGCACTAATCATAATAATAATAACTCTTTCCTAGTGTTAACAAACAAGGTTGGTAAGTTAGGTATCTCCTAAGTAATTGATCGTCCAAGTAGGAAATTTCACCACGCAACTTGATCGGTCTACAAGTGTATTCTTTACTAACCCTTACGCTTAACCCCAGATTAGCCCTCGCGGTAAGTGGGTCAGTCTATAAGATAGCGGATTATCACATCTAAATCTTTGTTGTTCAATCCCTTTCTCATTCAATACTTCCTTGATCGGGCAAGTAGGAATGAGGTGAGTTCTAACATTGCGCACTGTAAAAAACACATTCAAAACGAAAGGATTTACAATACATGCATAAACACTGTTTTAGAATTACTTAATTATTAGTCATACATTTTTAATTAATCATGGTCCCCACAACCCTAGTTGTGGATTTAGTTATTCAGGCTTGAGTTATCACACATTCAAAATAGAGTAAGTAATAACTAATAAGCATCATGAACTTAAAAGTTGAATAAATGGAAGCTGGAATCTTGAATTGAAAATCAAACGCAAATTTCATAAACAAAGCTTCAAGAATTAATTGTTGAAAGTGTTCGCAAAATAATTCCCAAAGTCAAAAACAAAGTGAACAAAAAGGTCTAACCACCCACACCAAAAACTAATACTAGTATTTATAGAAACTAAATCCTAAACCAAGTAGGAATAGAAAGTTTAGGAAATTCTGATTTCGACTGTATCAACGACGATTGACCACCTACAGTTTGTTGATGAAACAACGGTCCATGTGTTCCACCGTTGCTCATCACTTGTCCAAAATTGTGTGAACACTAGCGACGGTCACGCCCTATGGCCCGTATGTCTAAGCACAGTCTATCATGTTCAACCGTTGTTTAATTACTGGGACTCATCTTCTCTAAAGTCATCGTCGATCCATCAACAACAGTCCGTCATTAGACTCACGGCTCGTTAGTAGCGTCTGTGGTTCCACCCTTAGTCAGAATTCCTTGAACTCTCAATCCACGCCTCCACCTACGGCTCGTTAACTCATCGATGGCTCGTAGGTGGGCTTGTCTGTTACCAAATTCCTGCTGCTTTAGTCTTTTTCAACACTAACTATTTCAAGCCTATTTCCTGCAAAATTAGATCAAAATACCATCACATCTAATAATAAAATGCCTAAGACTCATGAAAAACTTCAATTTTAATACATAAAAAATAACGTAAATGAAACATCCCAAAAAATTCTGAGCTAAGACTCGTACCATTCTTCGTTGTAACTAAGATTTTATCGAGGAATTTAAATTTTTTTAGGTGTCAAGGTCACTAGATGTAGCACCTCGAGTTCCAAAAAGAACTAAAGAGAAATTCATTCAAGTAATCTGTAACATCTTTTATGTTTTGGGTAAACTTCAAACGACCTTTTAGCACATAATGAGTTAGGTGGCCAATGAGGTATCAAATTGAAGATCTTTGAGTCCTTTTTCCAACGTCATTGATTTTGCTAAAATCTGAGTTCGGTAAGGGAGATATGACCATTTAAGTGCAATCTCTCTTGATAGGGCCTTTTCACCTGAACTAAGGAGGGGTATTTTAGTCTTTTCCTTACCCCCACTTAGTCTAAGCGTGAATTACACCCAATTTAGGTTCTAAACCGATTAGAATCAGCTTCATTCACCGCCAAAATGTTTAGGCCTTTAGAGAGAAGATTCAAGAGGAGAAAAAGCTCATAGTTCCTAGCGTTCATCCAAGATTTATCCAAGAACCTAGTTCTTTGAGGTATGCAAGTTCTCATAGTGCTGGGTTTGATCATCCACACATCAATCATGTGATTTGTATCAATAAATTCATTCATGAGGTTGAATGATTTGAGTTCTTGAAGAGTTCTTGAGGTTTTAGCTTCATTCTTTGTTAATGAAGTCTTATTGAGTTCTTAAGGTGAGGATCTTGCAAATGAGTATTTGTTTTGGTAGTTTTTGATTGGGGTTTTGATATAAGTATGTTTAGTATATGAATCTAAGAGAATTTGGAGGAAAGCATTCCAATCTAGATGAGGTAGGGCTGGAAAATTGAAAAGAAAATTTGTCAAAATGATATGGGAAGAGGGTGGATCGGCGCGCCCCAAATGCTCCAAGGGGGCTGGTGTGGGGTGCCTGCAGTGCACCAGGGAAGGGGTTTTGAAGTTTAGGGGCTGGCGCCCCGTGCCACTCAGTGCGCCAGGGTCGCCAGGTCCCTTACTCTTCCACCTTCTTTCTGTTCGAGTCATATTAAACCATGTCATCGATCACTTCTTGATTTTTTTCTATCCAAACTACATCTAATCATTGATAAATTCTATCTATCATAATCATGATCCTTGAATTCATAATTCAAATTCGAGGAACAGTTGAGAGTAAAGTTTGAGAAAGTCCCTTTGAGTCTTTTCGAGGAGTCTTCTACAACTACTTATAATTATTTCAAGACTCGAGTAAATGAGTATGAGAATGAGGAGATGTATTCATAAGCCTACATTATTATTGATATCCTTGAGTCGAGTTGTTCATGCCCACAAATTCCGTATGAACTCCATAAATTGAGTATCCTTAAGAGGAGTAGTATCTTCAAGTTCTAAGTTCTTGAGTATTGATTTCCTAATCCTTTTTTATTTTATATCTCATAATTATGGATTACCATATGTTATACATGGAGGTCCTTGAGTTGAGTTGTTCATACCCATAATTCATGAACCCTATGAGTCGAGCATTCTTGAGATGAGTAGTATCATTGAGTCCTTGAGTTTCGAGTATTGAGTTCTATATATGGTTATTGAAACCTTGAACTGAGTCGTTCGCGTCCATAATTCAGCATGAACCCTATTTGGTGAAGTCTTTTACAATTATGTATAATTTGTTTTAAGACTTGAGTAAATGAGGAAGAGGAGAGTTGAGTTTCATTTTTCAAAATGAATCTATGGGAACTAAGTATTCCCAAGAGTAAATGTTTTTACATTTAAAATGAGAGGAAACTTCGATTTACAAATGAGTTCATGAGGATTTTTTAGCACTATCTCTTTTAAGAGAACTTTTTTAGTAATAATCTTAAAGTATGAGGATGAGGAAATATTTTTAAACATGTGAGCATGAGTTATATTATTGGGAGTAGTATTGAGCACTGATATGGGAACGAGTTCAGACAACTCAAAGTCCTCAAAAACCATGTATGTAAACATGGGTAAAGGGTCATACTTTTTAGATAATTCTTTATTGCTTCTTAAGCATAGCTTAGTGGATCCACTTAGTTGAGGATGTCTTATACTCCAGCAAGGTATAGGACAGTTCTAGCAACGTTGGCGAGACGTTGTATCATCACATAACTCATAGCCATGGTGATCGGTTAGAGAATCTCCCAAATAAGAGTTATTATTATATTTTTACATACAATTGAATTATTATTGTATCTTTACATACAATTGAGTTATTATCAACTGCTTTGAAAACTATCCATATATTGCATCTTTTATTGTTGCTTTATCCTTGAGTTGAGTATCTTATCCTTGAGTGGTGTTTGAGTTGAGTATCTTATCCTTGAGTGGAGTTTGAGTTGAGTTGAGTGAGTTTGAGGAGAGGTATGTATGTTTCTTTTCTATCAGTTCAAGCTTATGTTTATGCTTTAGAATTCCTCTTACATGCTCGTACATTCACGCCATTTGGCCTACATTTTTTATGATGCAAATACAGGTATTCAAGGTCATCAACAGACGCTTAGTTGATACCACTTGCAATTCCAGTTAGCTTTGGTGAGCCTCCTTGCTTCCAAAGGGTTCCATTTTTCTCTCTCAGTTGTTAGGATGTCGTGGGTCTTCTCCTGGTAATCCTTTTGTAATAGTAGAGGTTTCATAGATAGTTTAAAGGTCGAGGAGTCTATTTTGAGTCCATGAGTCATTTAAATAATACTTGTTAAATTATTTTTTAGATGATTATTGTAATTGAGTTCAAATTAAGTTTTTTAAAGTTATTGTTTCATCATGAGTTTTCATATATTGTTGAGTAAGTCTTCCACTATGTAATGAGCTAGAAGAAGGGTTCTCTTGGGAACCAACAATGGTTTTTGAGTGCTAGTTACGTCCAGGGTGTAGGCTCGGGGCGTGACAAACTTGGTATGAAAGCACAGAGTTCAAGTGTCTTAGGGTATCTATGAAGTCGTGGCAGTTAGGTCTTGTTTATGGTTATGTGGGACCCACTTGCATAAATGAGGGAGTATAGGCATTTAAGAAAAGTTTCCCTTCTTTCATACTCTTAATCGTTCAATAGAACTATGTCGTAAAGAGCTTATTCAAACTCATGTGTTTCTTAGATTCATTCGACCACCCCTCATACTAGAGATGGTTCAAAAGCAAAGCCAATTCTTTATCAATGAGTTGCTCTTAGAAAATATTTTGAGGAAGTCATGATACTATAGAGGGGCTTGAGAGGAGCCTATGAGTGAGTTAACTATTGAGTTCAAAAGAATGCAATCATATTCATATGAATCGTGCTTTTGAGATAAAAACGAGTTCTACTCTTTGTTATTATTTGAGTTCTTGAAGACTTTTTGAGGTTTTAGCTTCATTCCTTGTTAATGAAGTCTTGTTAAGTTCTTGAGGTGAGGATCTTGCGAATGAGTGATTGTTTTGGTAGATTTTGATTGGGGTTTTGATATGTGTTTTTAGTGTATGAATCTAAGAGAATTTAGAGGAAAGCATTCGAATCTAGATGAGGTAGGGCTGGAAAATTGAAAAGAAAATTCATCGGAATGATCTGGGGAGAGGGTGGCGCGGCACGCCCCAGATGCGCCAAGGGGACTGGCGTGGGGTGCCTGCACTGTGCTGGGGAAGGGATTCTAAAGTTTAGGGGCTGGCACCCGCGCCACTCAGTGTGTCAGGGTCGTCAGGTCCCTTACTCTTCCGCCTTCTTTCCGTTTGAGTCCTATTAAACCATGTCATCAATCACTTCTTGATTTTTTCTATCCAAACTACATCTAATCATCAAGAAATCCTATATATCATAATCATGATCCTTGAATTCATAATTCAAATTTGAGGTAGAGTTGAAAGTAAAGTTTGAGAAAGTCTTTTCGAGGAGTCTTCTACAACTACTTATAATTGTTTCAAGACTCGAGTAAGTGAGTATGAGAATGAGGAGAGTGTATTCATGAGCCTACATTATTATTGAGATCCTTGAGTCGAGTCGTTCATGCCCATAAATTCCGCATGAACTCCATCAATTGAGTATCTTTAAGAGGAGTAGTATCTTCGAGTTCTAAGTTCTTGAGTATTGAGTTCCTAATCCTTTTTAAAATTATATCTCATAATTATGGATTACCATATGTTATACATGGAGGTCCTTGAGTTGAGTTGTTAATGCCCATAACTCCGCATGAACCCTATGAGTCGACATTCTTGATTTGAGTAGTATCATTGATTCCTTGAGTTTCGAGTATTGAGTTCTATATATGGTTATTGAAAACCTTGAATTGAGCCGTTCACGTCCATAATTCGGCATGAACCCTATTTTGAGAAGTCTTTTACAATTATTTATAATTTGTTTTAAGACTTGAGTAAATGAGGATGAGGATGAGGAGAGTTGAGTTTTATTTTTCAAAATGAATATATAGGAACAAAGTATTCTCAAGAGTAAATGTTTTTACATTTAAAATGAGAGGAAACTTCGATTTTCAAATGAGTTCATGAGGAGTTTTGAGCACTATCTCTTTTAAGAGAACCTTTTGAGTAATAATCTCAAAGTATGAGGATGAGGAAATGTTTTTAAACATATGAGCATGAGTTATATTATTGGGAGTAGTATTGAGCACAGATATGGGGACGAGTTCAGACAACTCAAAGTCCTCATAAACCAGTATGCCAACATGGGTAAAGGGTCATACTTTTTAGATGATTCCGTATTGCTTTTTAAGCATAGGTTAGTGGATCCACTTAGTTGAGGATGTCTTATACTCCGGCAAGGTATAAGACAATTCTGGCAGCGTGGACGAGACGATGTATCATCACATAGCTCATAGTGATGGTTGTCGGTGAGAGAATCTCCCAAATGAGAGTTATTATTGTATTTTTACATACAATTGAGTTATGATTGTATCTTTACATACAATTGAGCTATTATCTACTGTTTTGAAAACTTTCCATATATTGTATCTTTTATTGTTGTTTTATCCTTGAGTATCTTGAGTTGAGTATCTTATCCTTGAATGGAGTTTGAGTTGAGTTGAGTGAGTTTGAGGAGAAGTAAGTATGTTTCTTTTATATCAGTTCAAGCTTATGTTTATGATTTATAATTCCTCTTACATGCTCGTACATTTCATGTACCAACATCATTTGATCTGCATCTTTTATGATGCAGATACAGGTATTCAGGGTCATCAACAGAGGCTCCGTTGATACCATTTGCAGTTCCAGTTAGCTTTGGTGAGCCTCCTTGCTTCTGGAGGGTTTCATTTTTTTCTTTCAGTTGTTAGGATGTCATGGGTCTTGTCCCGATAATCCTTCTGTAACAGTAGAGGCTTCATAGATAGTTTAAAGGTCGAGGAGTCTATCATTATTTTCTTTGTTGTTGTAATCTTTTGAGTCCATGAGGCATTTAACTAATACTTGTTAAATTAATTTCAGATTATTATTGGAGTTGAGTTTAAATTAAGTTTTTTCAAGTTATTTTTGCATCATGAGTTTTCATATATTGTTGAGTGAGTCTTCCGCTGAGTAATGAGTCAGGCCAAGGGTTCGCTTGGGAACCAACAATGATAGAAATGGTTTTCAAGTGTCAGTTACTTTCAGGGTGTAGGCTCGGGGCGTGACAGTAAACTCATATTGGATTTCCTTAGGTTCAGTCAACAATCCTCCTGTTTGAGCTGTAATTCCCCTAATTTGCTTCCTCTGAGTTCTTTCTTTTAGGACAACATTGAAGTACTTATTATTTGCATCCCCAAGTTGGATCCACTTTGAGCATTATTTCTGTCTTAGCGCACGTTCCTCGATCATGAACCATTTCTCCAAATTCATCAGTGTCTCTTTCTCTTGGTCTACTAACTCATTAATAGCTTGTGAAGCAATATTCAGTGACCTTTTTCATATCTATATCCTTCATTTAGTGAGCTTCTTAACTATTTTACATTTTTTAGTAGGAAAAATTAACAATAATAAAAAAATAACTTTTATTTTTTGTCGGTAAATATTTTTCTTATTAATATGTTAAATCTCAACAATTCACTTAAGATGAACTAAAAAAATAAAACAGATATGGTACGAGAAGAAGACTTGGCGGGAAGAGAGCGATAGGAAAATAATAAATACTCTTTTGGAAGATAATAAATCCTACTCCCACAGTCCATATTAACTGAATTTTTAAGGTTTTTTTCATTGTTCAAAATAATTGAATTGTTGGATATCTGAATTTTTTTATATATATGCCCTTTTCTTTATTGAAGTAAATGAGACTTTTTTTTAATCGAATTTTCTATTTCATATATTTTATTTGACTTTATATAAAATATAAAAAATGGAAATTTTTTCTTGTTGCTTGAATATTAACTATTCAATTAAAATGAAATATTACAACTATAACAGATATTTTTGGTTCTTTTGATCATTTCTTCGCATGTACCTGCAGTAGCATTCAAGTAATGCCCTTTGATTTCACCTGTTTCTGAATCAATGAGTTATCATGATTTTCTAATCAACCCCTTTCTGGATTGGTTTATGAGATATGAGAGAGGCCAAAATACTTTGCAGAGTTAAATTTATGATTTCACAAAGGGCAATAGTGAAAATTATGATTTAAAGTATGTTCTCAAATGTTTTTCTTAATAAGCGTCAGAGGCGAAGCTAGGTGGGGGTTCGTGGGTTCGGACGAACCCACTAACTTTTCCGTAGATGTATATTAACTTGTGAACCCTCTAACAAAATTGATTGATAACTCAATGGAAAGAAATGGCGGTAAAAATGTTTTTCACTGTACTTTACAATATCTTTCTCTTTTGTCCTAAAATTTAGAACCCCAAATTTCTAGTTTTGACTCTGTACTTTACAATATCTTGCCTCACAAATTTATTAATGGAGGGAGTAGTCAGTAGCTTATTAGTCCTACTGTTCCATTTTAAGCGACTGTGTTCGATTGATCACAAAAAAAATTATTAAAAAAAAACAAAAACTTATAAATAATTTGTCAAAAAAACTTAGCAATATTTAAATAATAAATATTCGAACTGGTATTTTACTCTCAAAATACGGAGACAAAAAATATCTTTATTGGCGTGTCTAAAAAACGACTCCACGTAGATGAGAAAGTGAGTCCACATTGTATTCTTAATGATTATGTATTGTCAGATGCATGACGGCATTGCTGACGTTATTTTAAAAGGGAATACGTGGCCACTAATACTCGCAGAAAACCGGGCAATCAACTGTCTGTATTAGATTCTACGTACATGACTAAGTCTACGGTGACAAATTGAATACTCTTTATCAAAAAATTATATTATCTATATAAAAATATTATATAAAATATTTAGGTCAAAAATTATTTTTAATACATATATACCAAAATCTTGGACACTCTTTACAAAAATTGACTTTGCCAATGTGTAAAAATGCATATTATCATAAACAAATCTGATCCAGTGGATAAAATTGTTTCTTTCTTATTCTGAATATGAATTTTTTTTTCAATATAGAGTGATTTCTCCGGAATAGAGCCCTATTCTAAATAGTCGAACTTCATAATAGGTACTAAAAATGGAATGAGAAACCAAAAAATATGCGTGTATATGTCTAGCTAGCTACGTGTCTTGCTAAATTGCAAGTTAAAAATAGTAGTTCACACAAAACAAGAGAAACTAGGGGCTAATCAAATGTCAGTTTTAGATTGAAAGATGGCTACATTCACGTGATAATATCCAAGTTGAAATAATCTCAACCAAGAATTTAAGATATCCATTCCTATTTCCCAACACATTAGATTGTGTAACTTTTAGCTATTTGTTGTGTGCTTTGAACTGCAATACCACGAGGTAGATTGAAGATTGGCCAATGAAACCAAGTTAGGCCATGTGATGGGACATGGTATTGTACACAAAATGATGAACTTAGGAACTGATCAAACATGTGAAGGCCTTGTGAGTGAATTCAAGTAAATACAAATATATGTCTAGTTTACCCACGACATTCATTACTTCTTGTTCTAAGAAAATTGTTCATCTAAGATTCTAAAAAGATAAATCATATGACACGTGTTGCTTTTTGACATTTATTTATATTTAGATAAACACACGTTGGACAAAGCGGTAGCACGCGTGTGTATATATAAATAAATATCCTAGTTAAGGATAGCCAAATGACAGTCGTTTAGGGTGTATATGAATAATCGTATTAAGTATGATGAATGAGTAATATATATCTTCATACTCAATAAAGCAAAATTCTTACTAAAATAAAAATATTTTTATTTTTTATCTTTCCCGAATTGAAGTAGGAAAAATATATATTAGTAATATATTCCCTTATTTTAAAATTATGTGGAAAAGGAGTTAAAAAAGATAACTCTATCAATAATAGTTTGAAAATATTTTGTGATTTGAAGAAATGTGATGATTTTTAGTGTTTTATGACATTATAATTATTGAGTTGTCACTTTACAATCAATAATAATATTTAAAAAATGCTTATGACTTCTTCAATTGAAAGATATTAATAAATAAAAAAATTATTATTTTTATTTAAATAAAAATTAATAATAAATTACTATGTATATTAAATTATTTTTATTAGGACTAATAAAATGTGTTAAAAAGAAAAAAAATTTATTCAGAAACATGTATTTTTTATCTAAAAATAACAATAGGACATATTTTGGACGAAAATTATTGATACTAAAAATATTTTTAGATCAATATCAAATTATAAATATTGGACATTTTTAATTTTTTGAAGGAACAACATTACAAAGTGGACCCACCCTTATAGGTGCTTTAAAATTTTCAGACACAGGTTTGAATTCTCGATTTAGATTGAAGTTGTTGCCTATAATTCTACTGCCATACGATATGGTTCAGCCATATCGTCAATCAAACCATGCAGGTAAGAGCAGTGCTAGTAATGATCGAGAGAGTTCATTCAAAAAATAATTGATGAAAGTAAGTATATTTTGGAAAATTAACTTTACGTACATATAATAGATATAGAATCTTCTTTGACCTGTTCGTATATTTTTTTTTTATATTTTGAATTTTATTGATAAAATTTTTGACGCCATTATATGTAAGTAGGATCTGTTCGCCTCTAATACGTTACATGTTTATCACTCTATCTTTGAAATAATGTGATATTCTTTTTTTATTAGTACTCCATCTCAATAATATTTGTTTATTATTGACTTTACACACTTCTTAAGAAACTATAAATAGAAAGGTAATTTTACTATATTATTCTTTGAATAAAATAAATTCAATATCTTAAAAAATGTAATTGAGAAATGACTATAATTAATGATAAGAGTAAATTAAGAACTAAATGTAAAATTATCCATTGATTCTATAAAGTGGACTAGTATTATTGGACATACCAAATAGTATATAGTAGACAACTATTATTAAACGTAGAAGGTATTAAATTATACTCTCTTCGTTTCACAAAGAATGGTCTAGTTTAATTTGACACGGAGTTTAAGAAATTAAAGAAGACTTTTAAATCTTGTGGTCCTAAATTAAAGATATATCAAATGTATAAAATTGCCCTTTAATCATGTGGTCTTAAACATGTCACGTGGAAAGTTGAAACTAAAATATTACCAAAAAAAGGAAAAGGTCATTCTTTTTTAAACTGATTAAAAAGAGAAGTAAGTCATTTTTTTTTAAACGAGGGGAGTATAAGATTTTACAAAGCTGTTAGTTTTAGTTTTCTTTCTTAAAGATGAAGTTAACTATGCAGGACCAGCGCCTTTGTTTTAAATGAGTTGAAATGATTCTTTACTCTTTTTCCGTACTTTGTTGACTGTTGTCATTAAAGTGGACAAAAAGACCATATGACCTGCTACAAAGACTAAAACAAGATCGTCATTTGTAGGGCGACAAATAGATGGATTGAATTTCTATTATATAGAATGGTGAAGACGACCAGGACGATCAAGGGTATTTTTGTCAATTTAATAAAATTTAAGCTTAATTTAATTGTACATTTTGCATGAGAGTATTGAACATTCCAAAAAATCCAGTCAAAAGTTATGTAATTCCCAATGTATCCACCATTAAGTTGTGGATTTCCATTGTCACACGTGTACAACACATTGAAGGAGTAAAAGAAATCAATGCAAAGTTAAAACATGGATCCCATTTTTGACTCGTCAAAAGTCTATACATTCAAGACCACACATTTTTTAAAAAAATAATAATAATTAATTTGAGTTCATATTTATTTTTGAATGTACTTCCCACTTTTAATGAGATTTTTTTTCATATTCAAAATTTAAATTTGAGGCCTTTTAATCATTTTCTTTCTTAATGTGGTTCGGTCATGAAAATATAGTTTTTGTTTTATTAAAAAAATGTATAATTAAAGTCTTGTTTGGTTGAATTTTATATAAAAATATAAATATATTTTTCTAAAACGCATAATACATAAATATGTCATTTAATTTGGTTTCATTTGACATCAATGTCCTTCAATTTTGGATGTGCATAGTAGACACAAAATTTTGTATAGAAATGAACAAGTAGACACATGTGTCCTACTTGACGTCCTACGTGGCGATATAATTCATGTCCTATGCGACATTCTATGTGGCGTCTTACGTGAATTATGTCTCGTAGGACACGTTTGTCTACTTGTTCAACTTTATATAAGTTTAAATGGTAACATGTGCACACTCAAAGTTAAATGTCATAGATGTTAAGTGAGGTCAAGTTAAAAGACATATTTATATATTATGTCTTTTTAAATATGGTCTACATTCCTCATTTTCTAAAAATTACTTGACTAATTTACTCGAGACATACAATCAAATTGCACTAAAAGAGTAATATATCAAAATAAATAATCGTATAATGTCATAAATTATATCTCATATAAGAACTACTAACATACTATTACAAAAAAAAATCCAATTTATTTTTTTAAAAAATAAGTTGAATTTGTGTTAAGTTATTGATTTTACAAATAATATTTGATTATTCGAATATGTTTTTCCTAAAAATAAAATAAAATATGAAATATAATTAAAATGGAATCATTTTTAGAAAAATTAATAATATAGAATAAAATTTGAAAAAAATATAGTAAAAGTGTTAAAAAAGTTTTGAATGTTTTTCAAATTTCAAATATAACTTTAAGTTATGTTTGTAAATTTAATAATCCGGTGTTTATTTTCAAATAAATAAAGTGAAATAAAAAATTTATCTATTAGTGTTCATTTATTTTTCATATTTATAAAAAATAAATAATCAAATATAATGTTTATTTTCTTAAGAAATAAGATATAATTTAATTTTCGTTTTCATGGTTATACTACTTTAAAATGAAAAGCGATAATGTGGTTAAGAAAAAGTAGAACACAAATGAGTAAATAAGATTAATTCACTCAAATTGTTTGTTGAATTATTATCATTAGATGAGTAAAAAAAACCATCAAATTAAAATTAACTTTTTAATTTGAATGTGTATGTTTGACATTCTGTTAAAATAATCATTGGATCATATGATATTGTAGTGTTAATTAAGACAATTTAAATAAGTTATATTATTTGATAAAAATAATAATATTTTATTATAAAGTGTAATTTTTATTATCATTTTACTATCATTTTTATTAGAAAAATATTGATGACAATTTTTCCTTTCAAAAAACTAATTAAATACTTATAATACATTGAGACCACTCAGATACTTATAAAGTGTGATAATTAATTTCATAATTTTAATATGAAATTACAATTTATTCCTAATAAGTTTCTAATTACATTAATCCCTTAAAAATTAAGAAAACGGATACAATAATTGAAGCTCGGATACATTAATATGTAACTCATATACATTAAATACTATCTCGGATACATTAATATGTACCTCGGATGCATTAAAAACTAGCTCGGATACATTAAATAATGGCTCGACTATATTCAAGAAATAAGGCATTTTGGAGATTTTTAAAAGTAATAGGAAATAATGAAAATAAGTGAAACCAAGGGCATTTTTGTCAACCAAAAAAAATTTCAAGCTTAGTTTAATTACGTTGTGCATAAAGTATTAAAATTTCCAAAAAAAAACAACTAAAATTTATGTAATTCCCAATGTATCCACCACTAATAGTTATGGATTCTAATGGCCACACGTGTACCAATACATTGGGAGGAGTAAAAGAAATCATTGCAAAGTTACATGGACCCCATTTATTGATTTACTTCAAAAGCCCATACATTCAAGCTAATATATTTTTAAAAGAATTCTTTTTTATTTTTCAATGTATAATTTTTAATGAGATTTTTTCATATCAAAAATTTAAATTTGAGAGCTTTAAATCATTTCCTTTCTTAGTGTGGTTTGGTCATGAAAATATATTGTTTATTTTATTTAAAAAATTTATAGTTGAAGTCGTGTTTGGTTAAATTTTATGCAAAAAATATTTCGAATTTAAATATACTTTTTCTAAAGGCATAATACATGAATCTGTCATTTAATTTGGTTTCATCTAACATTTATGTCCTTCAATTTTAGATGTTCATAAGTAGACACATAATCTTGTATAAAATTGAACAAGTTGACACTTGTGTTCTACTTGACGTCCTACATGACAATATAATTCACGTCCTATGCGACATTTTATGTGGCTTCTACGTGTGTTATTCCCCATAGGACGCGTGTTTCTACTTCTTCAACTTTATAAAATTTTAAGTGTTTACTTGTGCACACCCTAAGTTAAATGTCATAGATGTCAGACAAAGTCAAGTTAAAAGATATATTTATATATTATGTTTTTATAAATATGGTTTATATTCCTCAGTTTCTAAAAATTACTTCATTAATTTACCTGAGACATACAATCAAATTGCACTAAATAAAATAATATCTCAAAATAGATAGTTGTATAATGTCATAGATTAGATCTCATATAAGAACTACCACATACTATTACAAAAAAAAAAAAATCACTTTATTTAAAAAAATTTAAGTTGAACTTGTGTTAAGCTATTGATTTTGCAAATAATATTTGATTATTTGAATGTGTTTTTTTTAAAAAGAATGGGGTCATTTTTATAAGAATAAATAATTTGTGATAAATTTTAAAAAGGATAATATAGTTAGGGGCCGTTTGGTTATTGGTTAGAGTTATACAAATATTAGTTATGTATGATTTAGTTATGCAAGATTTAGTTACGTGGTATTAGTTATGCAAGTATTAGTTATGTATGTATTACTTAGTTATGTAGAGATTACAACAGTACATAAATTATTAATTACTGAAGATATTATTTACAATTAATAAGCAAGCAAATAGTATAATTTCCCAAAAAATAAAATAAAGAAAGAAATCTTCTCTATACTTGAGTGAAATTTCTGTTTTTTTCTCTCTAAAAACATAACTCCTTATGTGTTTTGAGATTATTACTTAAAATTTTTTTCTTAAAAGAGATGGTACTCAAACTGCTCAAAACTCTTTTGAAAATCTCAGTTTCCTCTCTTCTTAAATGTAAAAACATTTACTCTTGGGAATACTTAGTTCCAATATATCATTTTAAAGAAAATGAACTTAGTTCTACTCCTCCTCAACTCATATGCTCAAGTCTTAAAACAAATTTAAAAAAAGTTTGCAAAAGACTTCTTAAAATAGGGTTCATGCCGAATTATGGACGTGAATGACTCAATTCAAGGACTCAATGATACCTCTCATCTCAAGATTGTTCGACTCATAGGGTTCATGCAGAATTATGTGCATAAATTGCTCAACTCAAGGACCTTCATGGGTAACATGTAGTAGCCCCATGATTAGGAATATAATCCCTAAATGATTAGGAACTCAGTACTCAAGACTTAGAACTTGAAGATACTACTCCTCTCAAAGATATTCAACTTATGAAGTTCATGCGGAATTTATGGACATGAACGACTCGACTCGAGGGTCTAAATAACAATATGGAATTCATGTATATGATTCTTCTCATTCTCATACTTACTTCCTCAAAACTTAGCTCAAATTAATAGTTGATCTCAAAGGATTCACAATTAAACTCAAAGACTTTCTTGAACTCTACTCTTAGCTCTTTCTTGAATTTGAATTTTGAATTATGAATTCAAGAGTTATGATTCATGATATAAAGGATCTCAATGATAGTATAGAATCATGAATACATTTTCATCATTCTCATACTCACTTACTCAAGTCTTGAAACAAGTTATTAGAAATTATAGAAGACTCCTCAAAAGACTCTAAGGGACTTTCTCAAAAGACTCGAAAGAACTCTCAAGACTTAATTCTTAGTTCTACCTTCAATTTGAATTATGAATGCAAGGTTATTATTTGTGGTAGGAAAGATATCGTAATGATTAAATGAGTTTTAGATAGTTAATCATGAGAAACGGTGAAGAAAACATTGTTTGGGAGCAAGTCCGCGACGCGGAGATGCATTTTAATATTTGGTCGCGAAATAATATATTTAAGATTGTAATATTGAGCCCATTAACGAGCCCTTTCATATCTAGTTAAATTTAGATAAATTATAAGTGGTCGTTTGGTAGGCAGTATTATAATAAATGGTTCATGTATTATGTATGATATTATTTAGTACTATGTTTAGTAGGAATTTGAGTCTATGTATAACTAATTCATGGATTAGTTATACCTCCTACATGATATTATAGGATGTATTACTAATATCTTCCATTTGGAAGTATTAGTAATACATAAGATATAATACCATGGGATAAGTCTATACAAAGACAAAAATATTCCTCAAATTATTTTAATTATTTTGTTTATTTTATGTATTATATTTGTACTAGTAAATTTATTGAAATAAATTAGCTTGCAAATTATTTAGAGAGAGTTGTTTGTTACTAAATAAATCCAATACAAATTAATACAATATATATATATATATATATTTATTTATTTATTATTATTTTTATTTTATTTTTATTTTTTTAACAATTTATAAAATTGCATACATATTAAAACTACAACTTGCAATTTTTATGTATAAATGTAGATGATTTATTCAATTTTACTATTGTTTACCGCCTTTTCAATTTTTAAAGTGATATATAGTTTATCTTTTTTAAATTGAAAATTGACATTTTGTAAGTGAACACTTTACTAAGATGATATTATTTATCCTCAAATAATTTAAGTGGAAAAAATGACAAAAAAATTATTCTTCTCATAACTAGTTAGAAGGCCATAAAAAAATAATACTGTCCGGAAATTATTTGCCTTAACTCAATTACATAATAATTCAAGAGTATAATTGGAAAGAAGTTTTTTATAAAGTTTTAATCCAAACACAAGATGAGGAGGGAAATAATGAACCAAACACTTGATACAAATAAATCATGCATTACTAATCCCTGCACTATTAATTCCTGCATTACTAATTCCAGCATTATTAATCCTTGCATTATTAGTCTTTGTTCCAAACGACCCCTAAGTAAGTTGAGTTTAGATCATTTTCAAGTCATCTCTATTTTATTCTCCATTTTCTATATTTGGAGAGTAAATAGAGAATGCCATTTTTTGAGGCATTTCCAACCTTCTTCTCTATTTTAGTCTCCAAATATAGAGTTCTCTATTTTTTCAGACAACCAACTGAAAATTAATTCTTTATTTTACCCTCTAAAAAAATCTTTTTCTCTCTCCTCAATATTATATTATTATTTTTATTTTCTTATTTTTCTAATTCTTTTTTAATATAAATTATATTTTATTCTAAATTTCTAAATAACATAAATTGGAATCAAATATTATATAATATACAAATTAATGGACAAATTAAATAAAAGTGAAATCATTAATGAAATATAATTACATAAACATTACATAAATACTCAACTTTCGAGATTATTACGTTGCTCCCACAAAAGCTCTATTAACACACTATGGAGTTCAAAATGAGTATTTTTGTCCTTAATTTTTTTTATGTGTAGCTTAAAATTGTTCAAATCGAAGATTTTTATCTACCACCATTTTTGTCGTTATAGTTGGAGCCTCTACGACATTTGAATTGCTACATTAAGATCACTTTCATCCTCGATTATCATGTTGTGCAATATAATACATGTAGTCATTATATCATGTAGCACTTCCTTTCTCCAAAAATATGACCGTCCTACAATAATTGCAAAACGTGATTGCAAACCTCCGAATGTACATTCAATATCTTTTCGGCAAGATTCTTGTTTCATCGCAAATTATTTCTTCTTTTGAGAACGTGGATTACGAATAGTTTGAACAATTGTAGACCATTTAAAATTGTGCATTCTTTATAGTGAAAATTAATAATAAAATCAAATTATATTAAATTGACAAAAAAAAAAAATTTAAATATTATCAATTTGGAATGAAAGTAGTATATATTAAATAATATATATTTTTAAAATATTATATTATGTTTAAAAAGAATTACAAATATTAGAGATTTAATTCATAGCCTTGTATGAAAAATATTATGTTAATTACAAAATAATAGAAATAATAAAATAATGAAAAAGTGAAATAAAGAGTGTGAATAGTAATTCTCCAAATTTGGAGAATTAAAACTATTCAACTCTCTATATATGGAGAATAAAGAGTGAAATGGAGGGTGGTTGGAGAGTTCATTCTCTATTTTACTCTCCAAATATAGAGAATGAAGAGTAAAATAGAGTGGGGTTGGAGATTGTCAAATCCCTCTTCATATTACTCTCTATACTCCATTTATAGAGGGGTGAATAGTAGTTATCCGAATTTGGAGCACTACTATTCACCTCTCTATTTCACTTTTTGATTATTTTAATATTATTTTTATGACATCATTAGTTAAGTCTTTATTATTTGTAATTATTTATAATGTAATATAACATCTAAAAATATATTATTGAAAAGTAACTACTTCCATCCGAATTAATAATTTTTTTTAATTTTTTTTTAAAAAAGTTAGCACTTTAAATATGTAATTTAAAATTATTTTAATATTATTTATATTATACAAGACTATTAATTAAGTCTCTAATATTTGTAATTATTTTCTAAGTAATATAATATCTAAAAACATATTATTGATAAGTATACTACTTCCATTCCGAATTAACAATTTTTCTAATTTGATTTTTTAAAAGTTTTTTTCATTTTAGATATGTAATTTAAAATTATAATTATTTTTCACTATGAAGAATGCACAAAATTTACATTATAATTCAAACAATCCACTTTTATGTTATAGTGATAAATCATTAAACTACACTTTTTAATAAGCATGAAAATACTTGATGCAATAGTTTAAAATGGAATAGGGGAAGTATATTAGTATACAAAATAATTGGATACAAGATAAAATCGTTAATTTAAACAATTTTTAGCTACAAAAAAAAAAAGGACAAAAATTGCTCATTTTGAATGCATTAATAAAGCATTTATGGGAGAAACGTAATAATCTTGAAAGTTGAAGATTTATGTAAATTTTAAAATAATTTTTACGATAATGCAATATTGATGATATAATTATAGTTCATCAATAATTTCACTTTGATTTGAATTGTTCGCTAATATGAATGATGTATAATATTTGTGGCATTTATATTATTTAGAATAAAATAATTTTATTAAATGAAGAATTTGAAAAGAATAAATTTTTAGAAGATTATATAGCTTATAAGGTGATTATTTTCAAAAACAAATTAATTTATATTATGAAATAAAGAAATAAAAATGAAATGAAAATAATAATATAATATTGAGAATAAAGAAGAAGATTCCTTTTTAGAGAGTAAAATGGAAAATTGGATTGGAGTTGGCTGTCTGAAAAAAATAGAGAACTCTATATTTAGAGAGTAAAATAGAGGGTATGGTTGAAAATGCCCTTAAAAAATTATATTATAATTTACTAATATAAATATAAATAAAAATGTATTTAGTCAAACATGAATAAAATGATCCTAACCTATTTTTACTTTGCTTCATTCTTTTATTCACTTCTTTCCTCTCTTTTTTTTTTTTTTAAATTTCTCATCTTTAAAATATATTTTAAAAGCATTTGTTATGAATTATAATATGGTAAACGGATAACTAGATTTATACAATTGAATTGATCAAATACATATGCTAAAATTAAATTAAAAGAAAAGAACATTATTTTCATGAAAATCCATAAGCGAGAAAATAATAGTAAATAAACTTAAAAAAATATATTTATCACCATTTATAAGATTCAACTTAAGATTGTTGTGAATATAGTTTCTTGCATAAGTATAAGATAAGTTAGCATATAATAGACACTTGTGATTATTGATTTAATCCTTCTATGAATCTCACTCATGACACATTAGTAAAGAAAGATCAAATCGACCTCAATTCAAAATTTAAAAACAAATTTGATCAAAAAATCAAATCGAACTTGAAAGGATGATATTTTAAGATATTTTGTATTTGAAAAATTCTGACCTTAAAATATCAATATTTTATATAATTTTTGTTAGCAAGAACCGACCTCTAGAGGTTGGAAACAAAATAAAGAGGTTGATTTTTCGCAAAAAAAATAAAAAATTATTCGGGAGGCCAATTTTGCAGTTACTTTTTTAAAAAGAAAAATAAAAATTATGTAGTTTATTTGCATTTCTTAATTTTTTTTATATTGAAAAAAAATGAAAGAAAAGAGAAAAAATAGTAAATAAAAATTAATTCGGAAGCAATAAAAGAGCAGAATTGATTAGAGAATATCAATTTTGAGTAAATGATTCAATATATTTAGCCTTCAATAAATAAAAATGTTCTACAAATTCATTGAATTAGTGAATCATCCATTTACTTAATACCTAAATTTCTTATATTCATGATTTAAGTATACATATTTTTTTAGGTTATGTAAATCATATTGGCGAAGAATATATCTATTAATTAATAATGACATTTAAAATAATAACTTTTGAAGTATTTTCTCAACGTATAAATAATTATTGTGTGATGACAAATTTGTCATTGATTATGTACCTATGATAAACCAAAAGCAAAGTAAAGAAACATGTCTTGCCTATAATTATTTTGATCATGACAATAATAATATAATCTTTCTCCCTGAAGGAGATGTTCTCCATACGAACAGTGTCATGAAATATGTGATATTATACAAATTAATTATAAGTTTCAAAAGAGTTAATGTGCTACTATCGGAGTAATGAAATTGTTCATGTAGTAAGCCTAAAGAAAACTTTGATGTGTCGAAAGAATTGGAAAGAAAAATTATTATATTGAGACTATAAACCATGGAAAGATTTAGTATCTTCAAATTACTAGAATCGAAGAGGATTATAATTATTTATGTAAAAAGATATAATTTTTTTTCTTTTTGTTTGTTGTATACAAATATGGGCATGATGATGAAATCACATGAAAAAGTAAACTAAAAGTTTACTAAAATAAAGATAAGTTGGCATGACCGGTTGGCCATTTCGATTCAAATATGATGCAAAAGTAATTGAGAATTCACATGGTTAGATGTTGAAGAAATAAAAGATATTTTAACAATTATCTTATGTTGCTTGTTCTCATGATAAAATGACCATTATAGCAGTCAAGGTTGTGATTGTTTCTTCTAAAAAATTGAAATATAAAAATGTGAATATTGGTCCGTTCACCTACCATATGGATCGTTTGCAACTATATGATTCAAATAATAGCATTTAAGGGATGGTCACATGTACTTTGCTACCAACTTATAAATTAATTTTTGTAAGATTATATACTTGAATTATTAAATTAAGAACATAATTTAAACTATAAAATTATGTTGATAATGTTGGTAGGTTTAACAGAAATTGTATGTCTTTAATTATAGTTAAATTACTGGTTATGAGAACAAAACTTTTAAATAAATTTAGATATAAGATGAGTTTATTTAACATGTAGCCACACATGTCAAGCCAACAAGATTTTTCCATCACAATTGGATTAAGGTTAGGAATCAAATAATTTTTATCTAAAAATTTTAATATGCGATATTTAATTAATTTCTCCACCACGCATAAAAATGAATCCTCAAATGAGATTGAACGTAAATGTTAAATTTTTCTAACATTAGGGGAGAGATCATTAGTAGCTGAAAATTATGTGTAGGATGAATTATCTAGATCCTCATTAAAT